>JAVJIF010024921.1:0-73696 GCA_038442645.1 Agave tequilana | reverse complement strand
CAAAAAAAAAAAAAACACCACCACCACCACATGGGGAAAAAGAAAGAGAAGTAAAAGAAAGAACCAAAAAGGAGAGGCCACCGATTCTTTAATTCTACCTATTATCATAATTCAACTATACTGGTTGAAAATTCTTTCCAACATTGTCGTGCATTCACCAAATAAACATTTTTTTGACTCTCTCAGACTTTATGACCAAAATTTTAGATATAATAATTTACTACACTTTACAACCTAAGATAATCTACCCACCAGTGAATCGACATGGGGAAAAAAGAAAGAGAAGTAAAAGAAAAGAACAAAAAGGAGAGGCCACCGATTCTTTAATTCTACCTATTATCATAATTCAACTATACTGGTTTGAAAATTCTTTCCAACATTGTCGTGCATTCACCAAATAAACATTGTTTTGACTCTCTCAGACTTTATGACCAAAATTTTAGAGATAATAATTTACTACACTTTACAACCTAAGATAATCTACCCACCAGTGAATCGCATGCTAAACATGCCTAAAGGCTATCAAATTGTTTAACCTGACTGAATCATGTAATAAAGCTCTCGACTTTCACGAAAAATCCAGACAGCAACTCCATCTCGTCAAGACAAAATCAGATGCCCACTTCACTGCCTAGCATAAAATTTCATATGTTCATTTCTGTCTCTTAGTATTCCGGCTTTATTTCATCCCAGTGGACAGAAAATTATAATAAGTACCATGCTTGTGATAAAGACCTGAAAAGTGCTAACTAATTATCCTCAAACAAAATGAACATATATTTAAAGAATTTTTGTCAGTTCTTCATTATGTTATATACTTTACCATAACTCCTTTACGGAAAGAGGATGGATCTAGCATCCTAGGAGTCTAGAATCACTGTTATGACAATTAAAACTTACTTTCGTCTTTTTGACCCCAAGAATTACTGGTCATATAGTGGTCATGTGGAAGCTCCCCTTGAATTCAAAATTCCTTCCACATACATAACAAATATTACATATAACATAGTACTCATACCTGAACAAAGAACTCCGTCATCAACACATATTACAACCCCCACCCACCACCAACAGAAACAGTAATGCTAGTGAGACCAGTGGTCTGCCAAGCTTTGCTTTCTGATTGGTGGAAGAGGAATAGAAATGAAGAAAGCAGTAGCATCTCCAAGGCACCCATCCTATCCACCCATAGGGAAGAGACAAATGGCATGGGCCGACTGAGTACCACTACAGAAAATATGAAAGGAAAAGGAAAAAGAAAAAGAAGTGAGCCTACCTAGTTTTAAGTCCCACCTACTATGATATTTAGCCACAATGTTTACAAAACTTTCCACCATATGACAATGCATTCACACCAACTGAAACATTCTTCAACTCTTTTACAGCTTGATACAAGTTTGAGCCATTGAGTTCTTACAGCCCAAAAAGTCTACCCACCAATGAATTCTATGCTAGACATGCCTCCGGATAATATTAAATTGGGTTAATTATAAGAAACCCCCTTCATTTATACCAAATTTTAAATTAACCCCCTAAACTAAAAATCTCAATAAGTAACCCTTAAACCATTCAAAACTCATTTTATCCATTAAGAAAACTATTTTTTAAAAAAAATTATTATAACTTTATGAAAAGTGCAAGTGGGGAATATAATAAATATGATGTCACGTGACCATCAAAACACCATCATGATTGTTAAAGTGTAACGGAATAATTGATGACAATAGTTCAAGGGGTTATTTATTCACTTTTTTAGATGAGGGGGTTAATTCAAAAACATGATATAGATGAAAGGGGTTTCTTGTAATTTACCCTAAATTATTTAACTGGATTCAGTCCAGTAATAATGTACCCTATTTTCGCCAAACATCCAGATAGCACCTTCATCACTATAAGAATCCTGCAATCAGATACCCACTTCACTTCCTAGCATACTGTTCCTCAGGTGAATTTAATCTCCTAGTATCCCCTAGCTTTATTTCAAAACAAAATGTAACATGTACCTGGACATGATAAAGAGTAGTGCAAACTAAGTGACCTTGAATTGAAAAGAAAAAAAAAATTATGAAGAAGTTTAAATAAATATAAACAATTCCTGTGATTTCTTCAATCTGATTACATTGCCGTATTAAAACCCCTTCCAGAAAGAGCATGGGTCTACCACGTGGAATTCACCATCAAATCTAAAACCTTATGTGTCTTTTTTGAATCCAGCTAATACTGATAAGCATGGTAGCTAATTTACACATCGCCATTATGTACCAATTTAGAAACCAAAGCACCTGTCAATTGGACTTGACTCAACTCTTACCAGAGTCATTAGAGCGTCAGTCATCATAATAGGCCCAAACATCTCTCTTCTTTCATATAATACTTCTTGAAGCAAATAGCAAAAACTGTGTTTTTTGAATAGACACAAAAACAATCAATGGTATATTGGTATTGCCACTCAAGGCTAACAACCTCAGGTCGTACATGGGAAGAGCTATTTACCAATGCCCTGAATGACACATACATGCGGGTGTGTTCATTGAATGATATGTGCAGACTACTAACTGAAAAACTTTTTGAAATTATCATGCTTCTCTCCAGCTACTTTACACAACGCCATTATGTATCAATTTAGAAACCAAAGCGCATGTTAATTGCTTGACTTGAGCACACTCTTAGTAGATTCATTAGATCATCAGTCATCATAACTAGGCCCAAGGTGTCTCACGAGTGTCCCCATGGGCTTCAGAAGTGGTGGGACGTTCGTGCACTTGTTGTGACGTCATTCCCTGAGTACAATTTTTTTTCCATGGTTCCTCCCTCAAAAATGCTAATTATGAGACTTTTTTGGTGTATATTCCATGTGGGACTATTCACTCTAACTTGGGGTATTACATACTTCACCCATTTTTATAACTCTTATGATTTTGATGATGTGATTAACCTATAAATTAAGCTACTAATAAGTTGGATTAGTAGTGTTTTGTCTTATTTTAGGATAAGATATGAGTTGGAGGTTGAATGGAATTGAGCAAGTATTGTTAGACGCATATGGAGGATGGAAGGATTATTTAAAACTCCACAAATTTCAATATATCTAAGGCTACAAGAGCTATGGAGCAAATATGATCAAGTTCCACAAGATCAAGTCTTCACAAAGCCACATCTAGTTATGAAGAGCAAGATGGAGCAAAAGACCTTTGAGCTACATTTTCACGCAAAATAGAAACTATGTAAGTAATCAAATAGTCATTTTTATTATCATCATTTATTGGCACAAATAGGTTAGTTCAACTGAGAATTCTTTTTAGTACAATTCTATGGTAAAATTTACATTTTATCATCTCATCCTACCACTCAGTCCGATTCTACCAGCTCTATCCAGAACTTGTTCTGTCTCATTTCTGTCTCTAGATCACATCTGTTTTGTCAGCAATTTATGGTTAATTCATTGTACCTTTATCTCGTGTCCCCATTCCTTGAATAAATTTCTTATCACACAAGTGGATTGTACCCTCTTGCAAGTTGCACATGAGAGACATGCTATTTGTATCATTTTGTCCCTCTCCTTTCTACATCAGCTGCACTGCTGTTTTTCAGAGGCTACTTCTGTCACTTCTTGACAGCTGGGATTAAAGGTTGTTGGATATATTATTTGGGAGAAGTCTTCTCTTCTCTCTCTAAGGCCTCCATTCCTTCTCTGTTAAACTGTAGCAGAGGCATTTAATACTAAGACATGTGCTCAGTTTTGTGATCTGTTTTCTGACTGCATTTATTGTTGTAACAGGCAAAAGTTGGTGCAGCTTATGCCCGTTAGAGCAATAAATGCAACCAGAAAAGATATCACAAAACTGAGCACATGTCTTAGCATTAAATGCCTCTACTGCAGTTTAACAGAGAAGAAGGAATGTCGGTGGCTCTCTCTAAAGGGTGAATCCTCTTTTCTTGTTGCCTTGCTCTTTAAAATAAAACATGTGCATTCAAAGAAAAATAACCAAGTAAGAGGATTCAGTGAGCAAAACATTCAGGAGACATTTATTCCTCACAAAAAGCTTAAACTTTCAAATCTCTCAAAGTCCAAAAGGAAATTATTGTGTTAATCATCTTCATTCAATTTCTTCAACAACTCCACAGCCAAATAAATGGCAAGCATTCAATTGATCATTCAAGAGATATTCTACACTTCATCTTTTTTCTCTACTTTAGAGAATCTTGGTTCTATCTGTTCTATATATTTAGATTCTCTTTATTTCTATATTTTGTTTATGCCAATTTATTGTTGATACTAACTACATCTACTTTGATTACATAGAGACTCCAAGTGCATCTTCTATTTTGATTTAATCATTGTGTTTATAATGGTTCTCATTATTGTGTTGGAGAACATTCTCTATTATAATCTTTTTATTATTGTCTCAAAGAAGTGTTGTGTAAATCAAGATCGGGTAGTATCTTGGTGGGTTTAGAAAATCCAAGATCGGCTAATAACTTGGTGGTTGGTGAAATCCAAGCTCGGAGAAGAGTCTTGGTGCTTGTAATCCTTACTTCAGAAAGAAGCCTTATAGTGAATTTGCAAATCCTAGAGAGAAGACCTCTAGGTGGTGGATGTAAGAGAGTTTCCCGAACCATCCTAAAATTGTTGTGTTCTCTCTATTGTTCTACTGTTGTACACTTGTTGCTAATCTTCATTTTATCTGCTATATAATTACATCTTTATGATTTATTGATTCTACCACCAGACTGCAATACACCTGATCCTACCAAGCAAACTGGGGATCCTACCAGTCTGACAGTTTTTGTATTATGTGTTAATTAATTTTTAATTACCCTTGACCCTATTCAACCCCTCTAGCGTCCAACAATTTTAGGATATGGCTCCTCGTTATACTAACACTTTACCATGTGATGTGAGATTCTAAAGGTACTCATAGATTCTAGAGGTCGCACCCATTCAAGACGTGGCCCCACACATTCCTATGTGACGTGACACTTTACTCCGTGTAGCACTTAGCTCCATATTGCACTTAGTCCCGCACACTTTCGGCTAATACTTTGATACCATTTGTCATGCACAAAGTATAATTTTTCCATGACCTCCCTCAAAAATGCTAGTTATGATTAATTTTTGAGTTCATGAGAACTATTATATATTGAGACCTAGACTACACAAACACGCCATCTGAACCATGCTCCCATGTCGGACACAAATCCGACACAGATTCACCGCGGACACGCGAATTCATGTCGGACTCGTTTTAGATAGAGTCTGCACTCGATTCGTGGCGGGAGCGTCTCTGGTGCGGCGAGGAAGCGACTTGGACACGGCAACCACTCGGTGATGACGCGGTGATGAAGAACCCGGGTGTAATTTTTGCTTATTTCAGTGTTGGACGGGTTCTGTTGTTGTCCTAGATCGATCGAGAGGAAGGAGAAAAAATGTTATTGGGTTTGGGTCAAAATTGAGTTATTCGGGTTCGGGTTTAATCCTAAACACAAACTTAAGTTATTCGGGTTCGGGTTTAATCCTAAACACAAACTTAAGTGGTTACCCCGAACCCAAAACTTAAGTTATGAATTGAATTCGAATTTGTCGGACCTAAATATAAATTGAACCTAAAACCCAAACTAAGATAAAAGAGGGTTTTATCTCTGTTTTTTCCCTCTTTCTCTTCATTGTGTATCTTCCTCTTCCTCTATTTTTTTGTAGGTGTGCAAGGACACAGGGTCGAGTAAAAGGTGGGTCGCCGCAGCCGCAATGTCGTCGTAGCACGACGGCGATAACAAAGCCACAATGGTAGCAACACGTTAGTCTTTTTTGAAGTTTTTGTTGTCATATTAGCAAAAAGAGGCAATTTTTCAAAAAAAAACTATTATTTAAAAATAATTTCAAAAATAGACCCCCTCCAAAAATATTTCTAAGAATGGCCTTATGCAATTTTTGATTCGCCCGGGTTTGGCAACCATGGACGAACCAATACTTTTTTTGCTATGTTTGGTCGACTAGGGTTGGCAACTCCGGTCGACCAATACTATTTTTTTAGTTTTTGGGTTTGGCCCGGCCAAGCAAGACTTGGGCAATAATCTGCTCATTTTGGCTCCAATGTGCATGGAAGACAAAATTAAAAAAATATGTTTGTCAGTCTGTCGGGCCGGGGTTGCCAGCCCCAGCCGAGCAAATACAGGGCAAAAATAAAAAAATGTTCAACTGGTGTTTTCAACCCCGATTGAAATAAACAATGCCCTCCGCCACATCACGTTAGCGGCCAGTGCTGTCGTGGCATATCAGAGGGTCATTCTTAAAAATATTTTTGGAGGTCTATTTTTGAAATTATTTTAGAAAAAGGTTTTTTTTAAAAAATTGCCCTTCAAAGAATTAAAATAGATCATTTAAACTAAATTTTTCTTTGATATCATAAAATTATAGAACATAAAGTACATTTGATTGTATATAGACTAGTTTGGATTTTATTTGGTAAAGAATTCTAAGATTTTATTTATGTGTGTTTTTCATTATTTTTAAATTATTTTAGCTATACTAACTATTATTATTTATTAATTATATTAAATATATTAAAAAATTATCGTGTCCCCTGTCTTATCGTGTCCAAATTTTTCAAAATTGTTGTAACATCAAGTTTGTATCGTGTTGTGTCGCATCGCCATGTCCGTGTCTGTGCAACCTAGCTAGACTTTTTCGATGTATATCTCATGTGTGACTATTCACTCTAATGTGAGGTATTACATGTGATAAGATGAGTGAAAGACTGTAGGATCCAAACTTTCTTTTCAATGAAAAAAAGGTTGCCTTTTTATTGACTTTTGGTTGTCTCATCATTGTCGTCCTCCTGCTTCTTCGTAGGCAAGTTTTTGTGGTGTACATTTTGTAAGCCATTGTACTCTCTCACATAGTATTAATATAATTGGAATGGGGCTTTCAAGTTTGAGGCCATGTTCTTTCCAAAAAAGGGGGAAAAAAACCAAACATCTTTTCTCTTCTTTCATATAATAATTTTCATGCAAATGACAAAAGGCACATTTTCGAAATAGACACAAAAAAGAACAATGGTATTACTATTCAAAGCTAACAACCTAAAATTCAATCATACAGGGAAAGAGCTA
Organism: Agave tequilana; assembly: GCA_038442645.1. Lineage (NCBI taxonomy): Eukaryota > Viridiplantae > Streptophyta > Magnoliopsida > Asparagales > Asparagaceae > Agave > Agave tequilana. The sequence goes on along the minus strand of JAVJIF010024921.1, from coordinate 66,586 downwards.
TTTACCCACATCCTAAATGATACATACATGTGCTTGTGTTCATTGAATGACACATGCACACATACACGCGCACGCGTGTCCATAGATACATATGGTTAGCATGATATCATTGAAATAATATGCAGCCATAGTATGAATTGAAGTTGAACCATAGCTATTTGAGATGCTTGAGTCTAAGGTATAGACATCATGCAATATTATCGCTTGACTTGCTTAGTTTCATATATACAATCATGTTCCTCCACATTTAAATAACAATAAGAAAATTAAACTCATTCTAACAAAGTAATTCGTGGAGACACACCATTTCACAATTTTCATTTGTGATAATGCACGAACTTTACCATGTAGATCAAAATGGTAGGTTGGTTTTCAGTTCCTCCCACTCCTGAGTCCTCTCAAAAGCGTCACCTAATGTTAATATTATCAAAGGGTTTTTCTGTGTTCATTTCCTATCTGATTGATGTTCATCTTCCTATCGTATATTGCAAAATATTGGAGAATATTGTTGACCCATTGCAGAACCATATTTCTCATGATCTTCCCTTCTTTTCATGAATCTTTTTCTCTATTTTGTTTCCAGTGCAGTGAAGGATTGTTAATGAATCCAATTATAGTGACAATCCTCATGATATCAACAATTATCATCCATATTCCCTCACCGCCCAAGAGCCCCCGCACGGATCCAAAGCTTGGCCTGTCAAGAAAGAAGGCCACTCAACTAAGTTGCACTTCTTTCTCAGATATCAGTTCCCCTTTCCATGACACATTCCACACCTTTAGTCACGATAAAATTGCTGATTTTCATGAAATTCAAATCACGAGCGACTTTGGAGTGGATTTTTATTTCATTCATGAAAAATAGTTAGAAAATGGTATTTTGAACTCCATATATACCAAGGTATTAAAAATTAGCCTAGGCGGCCAACTAGTCAACAGCCTTGGCTAGTCGGTCATATGGTTGCTCAGCTTACAGGGTAATAAGGCCTGTAGCTGCCCACAGCACCTTGGGCCCGCCCAATCTGACCTAAGCGTGCCTAGGCGGCCCAAATTCCTTTTAAATTAAGCGGGTTGAACCCGTTTTAATTAGGGTGGTATATAAAACGCTTTTAGGAAGCCCTAAACCCCCAAATTTCTCTCCAACCTCCAGTGATCGCATCTCTTGAGTTCGCCGATGCCGTCTAGGGTTCTTTCGAGGCCGGCGAGGTCTCTTTTAACGCCAAGAAAGTCCTCTACATCGGCAAGCTTCTCAAATCTCCTTCCTAAAAGAAAAGGTAAAAACACAATTTTTTGTTATTTTACATTCAATTTTACATGTTAGTAATTAAATTACATGACAATTGACATAATACATAATTACATCTTCCTCCTCTGCTTCTTCAAATTCAATGTATATGTTGTCTTTATTTGATTTTTAATGTATTTTTATGATCTTTCTAAAGTTTTTGAACATCTAACACACTTAAATAAATTTTAAAACATAAATAATAGAAAAACATGTAATCCCCGCTAAGTGTTGCGCCCCAGGTCTGCCGCCTAGGCCCGCATAGTGCTTTCTTAAACCTTGGTATAAACAAAATAAAGATATGTGGAAATTCAAGAATGATTCAGTACAAAAATAACTTTATAGAACAAATTTATCTTGAGATCAATCGGATCTAGGAAGCTATGAGGAATAAAAACACAAGACAAATAGAAAGATGTAGAAAATAAAAAACATACAGAATTTATCGAGTTTTGGCAACTTGCATATGTCCTCCTGAGTCACACTGATTCACTATATTTTAAGGAGAAGTTTACAATGTCTCTCTGAAAAGTACGGCACACTGAAATCTCTAACCCTAAGAAAAAATACATAGAATGTCACTGCAATGATGGAAATGCCCATCCAGAAGTGCGATTTTCGTTTTTGCTGCAATCGGGCCACCAGAAGGGCCGATAGCAGATGCACTAGCGTGCGTCACAGCCCCCCCCCCCCCCCCCCCCCGTGCCCCCCAGCTGTTGAAGGTTGTCTCCATTCCCAACAATTTATTTTATTTTCTTATTGGTAGCATTTTTCATTAGATGGCTATGAAATTATACCATTTGAGTTTTTTTCAGAAAAAGGTAAGAAAACGAGAAAGTTAATAGCTATTAGCTGTTAGGCAGAGGGCCTCTAATTAACCCAATCAAAAAATGAATTAAGCCATTTTAGAAGGCCTCTTCCAGAATTCCTACCAATCTTTTGAACTTCTCTGTAATTCTAGGTGAATTGAAATTTTACAATATGTCATCTCTTCAAGTAGTTGTGCACTACTGGAAATAAGAGGCATTGTCCCAGCGGGAGTTCTTTCATTTAGCTACCTACACCAAAGATGGTGTCAAGTCTCTTGGGGCAAAGAATATTTGTCTTACTCTGAAGATCCATCATTTCAATGTTCTCCCCTTTATTGCACATGGCTTACTCTCAAAACAAACAATTTTCACACATATATATAGAGAGATGGACTTTTGTAATTTTGGAAGGATTCGAGCCTGAATCCTTCCCACTCAATACCAACATCCGACATACAAATACAAGATCCACTCCGTTAAAGTTGATTTATATTATTTAAAGTAACTAAAAATCAAGTGTTTTGAATACTTTTTGCCCATACATCAAGCGGCGCAAAATGGACGACCGACAGTAGTGAGTTGGTTGATCTATGTCTTGAGACATAAATTCTCGACCCGGTCAGTTGATCATAATCTAAATATTTAAAAACCCCTACAAACCAATTTTTGTTAGGTTTCAAATGTTCTACACCGTTAAACTAACCAACTCACTATTTAAGCCGTCTGTTTTTCCCTTACTTGATGCATGGGCAAAAAGCATTTAAAATAGTTATTTTTTTGTTTATAAATATTTGAAATAATATAAATCAACTTCAACGGAATGGCTCTTGTATTTGGATAACGTATAGTTGTATTTGAGTGGCAATGATTCGGGCTTGAATCCTTCCGAAACTACACAAGTATGTGTGTGTTATATATAGAGAGAGATAAACTTGTGTCCTTCTAAAAAGATTTTGAGGCCGAATCCTTCCCACTTAAATACCAACATTCGAATACAAGATCCACTCCATTGAAGTTGATCTATATTATTTCAAGTATGATCTATAAACCAAAAATCAAGTGTTTTGAATACTTTTTGTCCATGCATTAAATAGGAGAAAAACGGACGGCCTAAATAGTGAGTTGGTTAGTTTAACAGTGTAGAAAATTTGAAACCTAACACAAATTGGTTTGTAGGGGTTTTTTAATGTTTAGATCAAAATGAAATGATCGAATCGAGAATTTGTATGTCTAAAGACAGATCTAACAAACTCACTATTCTCGGCCGTTCATTTTCCGCCACTTGATGGATGGGCAAAAAGTATTCAAAACACTTGATTTACAAACAATCATTTACTCCCTTACTCTCTCAGCTGCCCCTAGACTCAAAGAGTCTTAATTACCCCTGTTAAGCTCGAGGAGAAATAATAGGAATAAAGCACAAGAAATTTGACCTCTATAATAAATTTGTTTTAACATAGAAGTGTTTAAAAATTAAAATAAAGCCAAATTATGGACAGTTTAACTAAGTTTGTTGCAAGGTCAGCTTCCATTACATGTTTCCGACATAACTTAGAGAATGGTATATTAGTTAGGCATATAACCAAATATTCCTTGTAGTAAGATCACTACCATGTAGTTCAGTAAACTGTCTATCATGGGCTTACAGTTCCTTTTCTATTTTAAGGACATTTCATAACTAGATTTGTAATGGTAGTAATTATTTTTATAATTTATGGTCTTGGGACACCCTATATACTGTTGCCAATCATTTCACCACTTGTCTCCACACATGTGGAGGCACTTTTTAGGTTCTGAATTGATATGTTGAAATTTAGAAAACAAAATGGGGAGGCGGAGGGATTTTTAAATAAAATGAGTAGGTGAAGGGGAAGTGACATCAAATACTTTATACTTTTTCTCATCTCTTCCTAGCCCCTCATGCTAGGCCACAAGTGTCGAGCAATTTGAATTTCAAAATAACACATGGTAATGTGATAAGAAAATAGCTTGTGTCATGAGGTCTTCTACCTATATGGGTTGTATACTTCATTTTCTAAACATTTTTTGAGCAAAATGATAGCCACTTTGATATTATTATTTTTTCCTTTTTTTTCCTTTCATGGAAACCCAAATTGGATAACTATGTATAACAACCTGAATAAAAGATATGAGTGGCCCAAAGTCTTCAGTGTCTCCATCCCCTCCCAACACCATTCTCTGCCATGGACCCACTCTCCAGCATGTCCCCGCCCCACCCACCCCTTGGCATTGTCTATAGCAATGCTCGAAGGATAGATTACCCTTGCTATCCTCCACCTTCTCCTCTATAGTCCTTATGGCATATTAGAGGATAAAGCAACCCACTCTCCTCCACCCTCTCCTCTCCTTTATCGAAGAATCCCCCATGTTCTCTTCCTTAGATGTTTGTGTCGTCGCAGATCTCAGTGAGTTCCCACAAGACCTGTGGGCAAGCTATTGTGTTTGATTCGAAATGAAGCAGCGACAATTCCTTCCCCAGCATTTGGCATAAGGCTCAAAATGGTGCCTGATAACCCCATCCAACCATTTACATATTTATAGGATTTGGATCTAAAAGTTAGACCCAAAATTCTTATCGGGTCTGGTTAGAAAATGACCCTTTTAAACTCAAAACCGATAACAAACCCGAAAAGAGAATAAATATTATAAAAATGAGAACTTGATGATGTTATTATAAAAATAAAGTATGTAATTTTTCACTAATAAAATTGAAGTGCACTCTAAAAAATAACTTCAATTGGAACTTGTGAATATCTATTTAAAATCTGAATCCGACCAAAAACCCGATGAGAAAGAAGATATTTTGACCCTAACCAGAGTTTGACTCTGAATTCCTTATTGGTTCGTGTTCAGATATTACATGGATCCGACCCGAACCTAACCCGTTTACACCCCTAATTGGCGTACCCAGCCCGGTGGTGAAGTCTATGTTGGTGTAGGTAGTTTCTTCCTCTTGGCATCCAGCATATACAGCCAGGGATGACACTTTACTCATCTCTGGCAACTAGTGTGTGCAACCAGAGATTTGAGTCTTGAAAGTCCACGTGACTTGCATGGTTCTTCTCTGACTCTATGACAAGCATAGGTGGCTAAAGTTTACAAGTTCGCATGCTACTCTAGTCGCACAAGTTTCCTGGGATATTGATTCTTCTCCATGTGATTACATGGCCTGCAATTTCCTCATGACACAACCACGAAGACTAGTGATGTTGGACTCAACAAAGAATGGTGGTGGTTGCTCTCTTGCCGCGTGGCCATGTAGCATGTGTGTGTGTGTGTGTGTCATCTTGCAGCACATGTGACCCACGCATCACAACTCTGCTCGAAAGTAATTGTGGCAGTAACTATGGTGGTTTATCAGATGTTCAGTACACTCCGCTTCTGAATCACATGCTGAGCACTCACGTCCTTATCTCAGGGGGTGTAAGGTGTCACTGCTATGTCTTGTGCTGCTAAGGGGGTTAGTTTTGTGCTCAGTTAATCATGGTTAGACTTTTGCTAGTTTGGTTTTTGCACCAGGATATGTTGAGTTTGTGTTCTGGGCTTCAATCACTGAGTGTGGGTGTTCTTGTGCTTTGTGCTCGGCCTGATGACTATTTCCAAGAAATTAAAAATAAATAAATAAAGTGAATGGAAGGGGAATGATTATTGAGAAAATGTGGAATTGCAATTCAGTAGCTTTCGGATGGCATGCTTCTCTGGTGGTTAGAGAAAGAACGTATTGTATACATGATTAGGCATGCATCGGATTGTCACTAGTAAAGATAGAGCAGGTATTAGTGGTGATACAGGCACTTGATACAGCTAGGATCACTAGGTCCCACTCTGATACCACAAAACAAAATAGAAAATACAAGGAGATCGATATGTAAAATGAAACAATGCTGTCATATTTGGATGCCCTTGAATTTTCAGAAATCAATGTGTAATAAATCCTGATTTCAGGATTTATTGAAAAGAGAGGAAATCTCTACTTGCTTTCTCAGGTTTTCAGAACTTGTGATTTTCCTCTAAATTGATATATGAAAAGCAACTAACAGTGCTTCATTGGAAGTTAACCTACATCCAGGTTTGTATAGATTCTTTCCTTTTCCTCCATAAAATATCAAATAGCCCCTTCAGATTTTTGGCGGTTTCGAGTTTAAGAAGGATAGCTCCCAACAAAATGCTTGATAAAATAAAAGAAAGTACACTAGTGAAGAGGCTAAAACAATGCTTCTGCCATAGCAGGGGGTGGGCGAATTGGATTAAAGACTAAAGGTTACGAACTACCGTTATTAAGGAAAGTAATTATAAGATCTTGCATATCTCCAAGCAATTTCAATGTTTATAAAGAAACAATATTGAGAGAGAAATGGTGCAGAGCTGCCAACTATTGAGCTATGCAATAATATCACAAAGCAAGTCCGTTCACAAATATCAATTTATCAATTAACAAATCAAGAAAGATGTAAAAAATAAGCCTCCCATGACATGTGACCATGGTTTTTTGGTCTTACAAGTCAAATAAAATAAGCTTCATGTAACAGGTCATCTGACCATGGTTTTTTGGTCTTAATGCGTTTATGAGTAGTCCAGGATAGGGGCTTTGTTCAATTTAACATAGCCAGAATCTGATCGGTTCAGTTGAACCAATTGGATACAAATTCTCAACTTCAGTAAGTCTGTAGGCCTAAAGGAGATGGGTATTGCTGTCCGCGTTTGTGATGAACATGTTTTCAAGAGCAAACAAGAAGGTCTCCATGCTAATCTAGGGACCAAACAGTCATTGAAACCATAGCTAGTCCATGAAGCATGTACCAGATTTAAACGGCTGGCCTTGGATATCAAAATCTAGTTTTAGATGACGTGTCATTTTTCAAATCAACATGTGACCTACACTAGTCCATGGTGTATTTGATAAAGTAAAATGGCCTTTATTATCAGCCTCATGAAGGATATGAACAATCTCCTTCCAATGCAAATGTTGAGTCATGAGTGTTTTTGATAATCAAATGTTTTGTTAAGTCGTTAAATTTTGGCAAGAATGCAACCATGCTTTATGGAATGTAAGATCATTAATTTCGTAGTTTTTTTGTGCAAGCGGTTTATAATAAATATGCTAACATTCCAGATGGATTCCATGACTCCACATCTTCTGATGCACAATAAAAAATTGACCTCACCATTCATATCATTTTTTTCCTTTTCTTTTTTGAGCAGGCTAGTTGCCCAGTCTACAGTCTACCTAAACAAACAAAGATTCCTATCCATACAAGACACTTATGAAGGGCCCATGGTGACATGGGCATGTGGTTGCAAGTCTCAGTCAAGCCTATAGCTGGCTCTCACTCCTTCAATTTCAAAATTCTCTCTCGTCAATGGCGGAGCACATAACTAAAAAGATCAATGTTGGTGAATATATGCCACATTTAACACCAAAGGATCACAAAGAAGAAATGTAAGGAGTGGCCACATGTAACAGACAAGAAATATGCCACATGTAACGGATAAGGATATGCCATATGTAACATCAAAGGATCAGAAAGAAGATATGTAAAGAGAAGCTTGGGTAAGGGATAAAACTACAGGTACGTAACCTAGTAAATGAGCTTTTCCACTCCATAAAATTCCTCCTATAAAGGTTTCACCATGATCTAGAAGTCTTTCAAGCTTCGTTCAGTTAAATGCAGGCCTTAACTCATTAACAAGTTCTCAACAGCATAGGGCAGTGGTCTAAAGGAACAACACACTCAAAGTGGGTGGGAAAAGAGTATACGGTTACCTGTTGGAAGATGAAATATCTACATTGTATTACAGAAACATACTAAACAATCTGTACCAAGGTCAACCCTTTTTACTATGAACTAGTATGAAGAATCAAAGAGGCAAAATTGTTTTCACATCAACTACTTCTGCATCCAATTTAAACTAGTCTTCCAACCATGCAATTTAAGCTCATTCAGCAAATGGGTAACCAACTAACCATCCAAACTCCCCAACATTGGACAAGCATCTAAGGCGGGGAGGGAAAAAAGACAGAAAATAAGCAAAGAGCCAACTGTAATCAGCAAAAAGCACCAATGAATTGCTCATTGCAATCACACACATGCTAAAATCTAAACTTGACAGACCCGCAGCAATCAGAACAACGCAGTTCAATCTATACACAAGCGGGGGGGGGGGGGGGGGGGGGGGGGGGGGGGTGGGGTGGGGGGGGTGGAGAGAGAGAGAGAGAGAGATTATACCATCCATCTATCCCCTGGCCTTGAGCTCCGCATGCACCTCCATGTTCACAAACTGCTTCTCGAACTGGTCCATGGTTTCGCTCATCTTCTGCAGGCTTCCATGGCGAGGGAGGAGTCAAGGGCCTTGACGATGCCGGCCATGGATTTCCCGAAGGTCTGCATCTTGGCCTGGGCCCTGGGTGTCGCGGCGGGAGGTGAGGCGGAGGTAGTTCATCTAATCACTGCGCTTGCAGATAGCGTTCTCGGAGTAGATCCGGGCGCCGTCGGTGTTGCCCTTTTCGATGGCTTTCTTGATCTTGAGCTTCTCGGATTTTTTCCTTCTTTCTCGCACCTGCGGTCCGGGCGCTGGAGGGACTTGGAGGTGAACTTGAGCTCCATGATCTGGTTTATGAGCTTCACGGTGTTGCCCATGGCGGAATTCTTAGGGGTTAGGGTTAGTGTTTTCGCTTTTCTTTCTTTTTTTTTTCCTATAATTTTTTATGATGGAGAGGGAGGGAGAACAGCATCTGTTTGCTTCTCCGCGTTGATTTGGTTTTAGGCCGGTTGTTGCGAAGAACTTCGACTCCGAGTTTAGTTTTAGGCCGGTTGGGCTTATTTTTCCCTCCTTTTTTTTCTTTTCTTTTGTTTTGCCCTTTTTAAAATGTAAAACTTGATATCCAAATTCAAACAAACACATTTGAATATGGCCCAAGAATTAAAAGATCAGAACATGGCGTTTTCTCGGCTCTCTTTGGGTGTGTTTGTTTCACTATAAAAGGTAGTAAATTGCATGTGTCATTTGCGATTTATACTTTACGACGTTTTTTAGATTGTAAGTCGTGCATCTTAACACGATCCATTTGCAATACATTCAGTTAATTATGGTCATGTAAATCTCATTTACAGCCCACTTACAGCACAAACAATTAATTTTGTGGTCCTGCTGATTTGTATTGACAGTTAATTATAATTAAATCAATTCTTTATTATTAGATTGATCTTTTTAGATTATGAGAAATGCTTTTTAATTATTAGATTGCATATAATTATTAGATTAAAGTTTTTATTAATAATTCAATAATTTTTAATAATAGAATTTTTTTATTACTAGATTAATCTTTTTATTACTAAATTAAAATAATTTATTCCACTTAATTTTAGTTTTGCCTTTATTTATAGATTAGTAATATTTAATATAAATTTAATAAGTTTTGATTATTAGATACAAAATTTAATTATTTTAATATTTAATATATTAAATTTAATATTTACTATTTTAAATTTTAAATTTTATTTTTATTATTTAATATATTAAAAATAATATATTTAATTTATTAATTATTTAAATATTCAATATTTTAATTATTAAACAAATTTCATTTATTTATTTTTATTTTTTAATATTTATTTATGTAATATTTATTTATTTAATATTTTAATATTTAATTATTTTATTATTTAATATTATTTTAAATTATTTAATTTTTTTAAATCGCCAAACAGTTAATTTTTCTGTCAGCTTTTCCACTTACGACTTAAACATTACGACAATCAAACATGGTAAAACGCAATACATTTTTTCACTTACAATTTTATATTATCAACCAAACACCGTAAAACTTACTTGTATGTAACTCATTTACAACTGTAAAAGAGTTTGCAACTTACGACTTACGACAACCAAATTGAAGATACATACATTGACGAGATTTCTGGCGATGTGCGAAAATTTTTACAATTGAATGGAGTACAAGAAACTTATGTGTCTTATAACTTGGTAACTAATTGAAGTTCATATCATCCATGGGATGCTCACTGTGGAGTTATTACAAAGTTTAGTTTGATGACCGTTCTCCTAAGATCATTTCTTATACATACATACATACATACATATACAGGGAGAGACATACACACACGCATATATTTATAAACATACACACATATACACGTGTATGTAGAGAAAGAGAGAACTGGAAATCAACTGACATAGGAGATTCTACCTCATATGTCGTTGAAGTGTGCAATCTTAGCCTTAGATCTGGGGCTGAGTAATAATAAGTGGCGCTTTGAGGAGAAAAAAATTTCATCCCCAGCCTCTCTCTCTTTCTCTCATCCCTAGCTTAAACACTCGATCTATCTCATTCCTAGTCCCCCAGCCTCTCTTTCTCTCTCTCGATCTCGTCGCCACCCTCGAGCCGCCCTCGCCCCAACTCTCTCGATCTCGCCTCAGCCTCGCTCTCGATATCTCTCTCGATCTCGATCTCGCCCCAGTCACTGCCCCAGCCTCGCTTTTGTCGCCCCACTTGCTGCCCAACCTCTTGATCTCGATCTCGTCGTCGTCATCTCAAATCCTCTCCTCCTCCTCCTTCTCTCTCTATCTCTCTCTCTCTCTATCTCTCTTCATCTTTCGAACCTCGACCACGCAATCTTTGTCCCTGTCGCCCTCGTCGCCCCAGATTTGTCACCGCAGCTCTCTCTCGCTCTCTCCACCCGGTTTCAATCTTGTCGTCGCCCTCGTCCCTGGTGATTCTCTTCTTCTCATTCTCCCTCTCCTCTTTGCATCTGACGCCTCCTCCTTCTCCAGCATCGCGCCACCACCTCTATATATATATATTATATATCTATTTCTCTCAAAACATCAACTCTTCCTTCCTTTTCTTCTTCTTCTTCTGTGTTAAACCAATTGAATGGAGGTGTAGAACAAATTTGTCGGCATCGCCACCTATCCGGCTTAAAAAAGACTAGTGAGTTCTTTGTGCACAATGCTTGTTTATATTCATCCAATGTGCTAATGTTTGCTTGTATGTTGACAATGTATTATGTAACGGTCCCAGATTTCTAAATTCCAATTAAGATAAGCATTCTTTTAAACCGGAAGATTATCATAATCATCTCCAAATCCTTAAAAATTTCGGCAACACCTTCTTTGTAAATACTGATATGTCCAAATATACATTTCAAATCTCAATAATTTCGACCAACATTAGCCTACTTATTCTCAATTCAAACATATAAACTAAGCTCAACAATCACCCACGCAATCATAATAATGTTTCGGCTTGACATCGCCTACTTATATGTAAACAAGATAACACAAGCTCGAGAGTACCCCTCTCGGCATCCACAGAAAATGCAGTACTATCGTAGCTCCAGCTCAAGATAAGCGTAATCATTAAAATCTAACTTATCTCGATACAAATCCATTCTACAAATATAATACATGCTACAAGTACGCGTTAATAAAGATATGAACAATATACAATAAGAATTTTAACATCATGAAACCGAAACACATCCTCAACGCTATTATTATTAAAGAGATTCTAAAACAACACTATAGATGAATCGGGCCTCCACCTCGCCTCGACCTGAAAAACACGAAACTAGAAGGGAGTGAGCTCGATAGCTCAATGAGTAGAGTTAGAAAGAAATCAAGGAATAGTGAACATAATCAATAATAAGAATGATTTTTCGAGCAATAGGACAAATCTAAATGAACAAGAGAAGCAGGAATCGATAACATCGCGTGATGTAACAATCAAAATAATTATCTCCATAATCTTTGGGAACGGTCTGATTCTTTTTGTCATGAATTTCTGAACACTTTCTTGAGTCTTCATTCTAAATATGATAGGATTTATGAGTTGTATAGAACAAATTGTATTTAGTTATTTAGCTTCTTACCGAATTCATCTTATGTATACGCAACACGTATTACCCACGTATCTTGTATTCTATACACAGTGATGCATCAATCACTAAATCATAAACGTAGTTTATGCATCCAGATAACACATACATCACAAAACATACTTGCATGTCATATAGTCATATCACACTTCATATACCACCATATCACGTCGTATTAAAATGAGATACGCATTATATATTATTCACATGCATATACAATTCACTCATGAAGTGTAGAATTCTCCGCCTTCTCCCTCCTACCGGCTCCCGCCGGCTCCTTCCTCCTTATATATAAATATATAAAACAATAATATCGTCTTCCCCTCCTACCAGCTCCTGCCCGACCCACATCCTCCGCTATGTATATATGTGTATATATATCATATAATAATAACATTGTCTTCCCCTTCCTATCGGCTCCCGCCCAGCCCCTTTCTCCATATATATAGATATATAAAATAATAACACCGTCTTCTCTCTCCTACCGGCTCCTGCCCGGCCCCTTCCTCCAATGCAAGAATGCAAAAGACATATTTACACTTACATTCAAATAACAACAAATGTATCAATACAACATCAATCAAATATTATAGTTTTTTGCTTTCCGGTTTATCAATTTCACTTTCAAAGAATTACATATGGTTCAGTATATATATATAAATTCATATAAGTTAACACTGTAGTAATCTATTTACCTCTTTTGTGTGGATCGTGTTCTCATTCACATTATATGTATCCAGCCCTCTTGGCTCGATTATACGTGTGTGTGTGTGTGGTGTGTGTCACCAAAATGTCATACACAAACATGTTCATAAAAGTTCTCAGAACGTATCTTATAGTTGTAAGCAATCATCACTTATATAACGGTATATTCATGTGTCAATAACCATATGAATAATGAACCACTTATCAGACAATTGCTTGCGCTACCACCCATATTCTTAGGTCATACGGTTAGGTCTTTGGTTAAATATAGTTCTCTTTTATATTCGATGTTTCATGTCTTAAAAAGAAATTAACTGTAAACCCATGTTCGAAATCTTAACATGCTTATTAATTATAGGTGCTCCAATAAGTCGACACTTAAGCAACATCATACATTTTCATTCTATCAAAATCATTACTTGTGATTAAAGAGTATATGATTCATTAGATTAAGCTCTCATCATAAGTATTAATCGGTTCGTCAATCTTTGTAAATCCATTATGTATTATTTTGACTAGCCACTCACTTAGTTCATTATTTGATTTATATGTACGCAATTATCACTCTTGGTAGTTGTCAGGAGAAACTGATTATATTCATATTCAAGTCCAATTTTGCGTACTTCTTATGCTTAGTTAGTTTAAGGATATAGTTCACTCGCTCAACCCTTGAAGTAATGAGGATTGAAGTCATGAGTAATTTCTATACTTGATAATTACATATGATAAGGTGTTAGAAGAAAAGAATCAAATTAGTCGAATGGAGTTCACCACTATGCATAATTGAAATATCTAATCGTTCAGAAGGTTGAAGGGCTATTAGAATTCAGTTGCGTTGCACAATCAAACAAGGCTCAAAGTTCTACTTTGATTTTTAACTAATATGATAAAACTTATTCAAGTGGACAAGTAAGGGTAGTAAGTCCTTAATAAGAATAAGGTATTATGCATCGATAGATATGACGACTAATTCTAATATAGGAGGATGGAAGCTTAAACTTAAGATGTGTCATTCAAGTTCTTAAGGTTTGATCCCAAACTAATATTCCTCATTAAATGGCGTACCTTACATGTAAAATGACTTCATTATTTGGTTATTCCACTTATACACCCAATATGGCTTTTTCTTACTTTGCCCATTGCTACCTAGCAACCTTACTACGATAAACATTGGATTTAACAAATTCTTGCAAGTACTAGGTTGATGAAATCCCAAATAATGGATTCGAGGATCTAATTTGTTTATGTTAAGTAACTAGTTTGATAAAAAAAGACATAAGATTAACTCGCTTCGTTGTTCTTTTATAGTAGAGATGATTGCATTCCATAATTCTTAGGCTAGTTATTATGAGTTTAGGACTCGTTTGTAAATTGATAGTTATAAACATGGTTTATTTTCCACTCGGTCTCAAAGGGTTAGCATTTCATGAAATAAAAATCCAGCTTGAATAAAGATTATATAATATCTCAATTGGTGCAGTAACCTTAACGTTCAATGAACAAGTTATCATCCTATATATTGTTTTTAAAGAGGGATCAATTAGTATAACATAATGGGACAGGGGTATGAGTATCAATAATTGAATGAGTTGACAATCTTTCAATGGTTTCTTTTCACATGAAAGATCAATAAGGCATTATCATAGGATAGTAACATAATTATTACTAGGTCCATTCCGTACCTTATGTCCATGTACTTCCAGTGGTTTCTTTTAATTGGAAGATTTGGTTAGAGTTGAATTCTCAATAATACTTTAGTTATCTAGGATAACAATCTAGGATCTCTGGTAGTTTGTTTCTCAGTTCTCATATTCTCTCCTCAAGAACATGCTTGAGTCATAACTATAAAGAAAAGACGGTGTACTTGAGTCTTTCTCCTTCTTGAAAAGATATTCGGTACATCTTCAAGTACTTACAGCTTTGGTGATGGAGTACTAGTATAGGCTAGATAGATTATGAGACCCTGTCTGTTCTAAATCGTCTACTTACTCAATTGAGTTTATAAGTGAGGAACCAAGAGTAGAAGCTAAAAGGAAGGGACACCCACTCTTGTACAATATCCCTCGCTCGTAGGAGATAAGTGTGGATTTGTGATGTATTTCCTACAAGGAGGAGCAAGGAAACAAGTACATAACTAGCAGAAGTTCAAGCTTTTAGTATACTCAGGGTCATTCATATTCCGAAATAACGACAACTCACCAGGACCGAAGGTATTCATGCTTGTAGCAATTGGGCCTGAAGATTGATATTATGAATCAAGAAATTTTTGTAAAGGACATTCACCGAAGATTTGTATTAAGATTATTATGAATAATTCGCAGAAGGTCTTACAATTTATTGACTACAATTTCCAAGGGTATCTCCAGGCACACTAGAAGATAAATGGTATTCTATATACCAAGTTCCGCAATTTATTTGTGAGGATTGCCTTGACCTTTATTAAGTTTAATTCTTACCACTTCTTAACTTTGAATTTATTTTCTTGTGTCAAGTGAGTAATCTAATCTATAAGATGGGAAACTATTAAGGATCTCTAATATCAAAGTAGAACATATCCACTTGCATACCGTTAGGTAACAATTTGAAAATCAGTTCTTCATTGAGTTATGTTGTAACCTCATATTCTTTAGTGGAGATAATCAAAGAGCAACACCAACAATCAACCACAAGAATAAGAGTAACTAGGGTATTTATAGTTACAACACTATAGTGATTTTATGATTTCAATAAGCTAGAATTAATATGAGATCCATTAAGAGTAATGATCATAGGCAAAATTCAGGCTTGCTTGGATTCAGAAGATTTTCAACAAGAAAATTCAAGAAATTTGAATTAAAGAAGAGATAATTTCCCTCACAATAAGCTCAGTGGTTAACAAGAGTCTCAAAGTAACACCAATTTGATTATGAGAGCTTAAGCACATGTTGATCGTGCTCATGAAACTTTTTGGAAATAGAATTCAAAAATAAGAGAAAAATATGAATCAGGGCAAAGTCTTCCTCGCCTAGGACTTTTCCTCTCTTTTAGGTTGCCACCCAGCTCCACCCCACCGCGCTTTCGTCGTGCGCCGCCCGCCGCCCCTGCTCCGGCGTGCGCTGCTGGGTCGTGAGCCCGCAAGACCAGAGAGACAGAAAGAGAGAGATTGGGAAAGTGGGATCTGATTTTGGTGGGGGATTTTGTCGCTGATTGTTAGCAGGGAAAGGAAGAGAGGAGAGAAATTGGGGAAAGAGTTTGGTGAGAAAAAAATGAGTTATATTTCCCCCTTTTTCCAATGTATAAACACACACATATATAAACAAATGAAAATTATCCATACATGCTACTTGGCCTCATCTCCCCTCCACTCTACCTACTCCCATCCACTAACCCTTTAGGAACATTTTATTTGGTATTTTATTTGTATTTTAATTGTATTTTTTTGTATTTACACAATATACTAATATACTTATTTAATCCATGTATATGCACCCAAATATTGATACACTTATATTTGAAATGATCAGATTTCAATTCACTTCAAATTTTTCTCACAAAAATTTCTAAAAATCTATTTTACACAAAAACATATCAATATCTCCCCGATAATTCTGTCTAATTTCATTAATCAAGTATTCGAATATTAAATCAGGATATTAAAAATCGAGGTGTTACGTATTATTTGTTCAAGATTGAAGAGGCTGAGGCATGAGGTGAGGACTTGCGAGTATGAGGATGTCCGAGCTCCCTGGGATATGCTGAACAACGCGGACACCAAGATCGCCAGGTCATCGCCAGCCATGGCAAAGCCTGGAAAATTTATTCTTGATGACACCAACGATGTAACGGTCTCAGTTTTTAATTACCTCAATTATCTTAATCATTACTTAATCATCAACAATAATCTAAATCACTCTGATAATTCAGATAATTATCAAGATTTATAAAAAAATTTGCAACACCTCCTCTGTAATAGGGAGTCTGCCCTGATACAACATCAAAATTTCAGCTGGACATTGCCTACTTAATCACAATTTCAACTTGACATCGCCTATTTATAAATTCTTAAACTTCAAAATTTCAACTCAACATCAATAAAAATAAACATATACACGAGAGTACACGTCTCGATATTTATTTCATATAACTATCTCAAGTTTCAACTGAATTAAAACCAAAACTTCATATACATATATATAAATATATAAACACACACACACACACACACACACACACATCTCTGACCACACATATACAAACTCGACTATTGATTCTACATCTTAACAACTGGATATGAGACATGCCTACGAATACAAACATACAACCATTCAACCAGCTTTGTATTCTCACATGAGTGGTATTCCGAGTTCTTCTAATGTGATGCCCTTACTTTCAGCCAGTTCTTACTTAGTATATTCCTGAAAGGCATTAAATCTGAGGGGGTATGAGCTTACAGCTCAGTAAGTGAAGTTAATCTAATTTATAATTCAGCATGGTATTATCAGTGTGTAGTGTACATGATACAAGAAAAAATATGATCATAGATGCTCAACCACTTTATTATATTTTTTTATTCCATATCTATCAATAGTTAATGATACACCGATCACAAGTCATACTCAAATAAGACGCACAGAGTATACACACACACATATAGTGATACATATATCACAATTGTATAACCTACATCATTCATCACACATAGTTATATACAAATATCATTCAACACACAAAGTGTTACATAGACCACACATTCATATTCCTAATTGTATACCATTCGAAAACGCCCCTTCCGACCCCGAATGTATACCGTATACCATTCGAACACTTCCCTTCTGATTCCGAATGGTTATAATTAATTTTAATTCTCCTTTATATACTCCGTCATATCCTTCGCCATATCACAACTTGTAATGCCTGATATAAATTTATTATGATTAGAACCCCTACATGATCATTATATATATTTACATAGGACTACAATGGATATCTTGTAATATTTTGATTATTGCTATTATTTAAATAATTAAGAGGACAAAGTTAAATTTTATATTATATGAGTAATTAATTTTTTGATCAAAGGATAAAATAATGCATGTAGGTTAATTCATTGTAGAATAGAAATTTCATGCATTTACATATATACATGTATTATACATGTATTGTTGTTATATGAGATATGAAAGAATTCTCCCATTCCTTTTAGTCAAGCTTGCACCATGCTTGTAGTAGGTGAGAGGTGTATGATGGAGATGGAATGGGGGAAATTTAAGGCACACATGGCACTTATCTATGTGTATAGGATTGGATTTAAAAGAGGAAAAAATAAGATTTTATTTCATGTTCATCAAGCAACCTCTCTCTCCTCCCTTTTCCTCTCTCACTCCCCTCCCCCTTGTGGCTTGCTCCACCGCCGGCCACAAGGGCCAGCCGTCGGCCACCACCAGGACAGTCGGCCCCCTCCCCTCTCTGTCACACACACACTCTCTTGAAAACACCTAGAGGGGGGGTGAATAGGTGTACGTGCTAATCTAGTGAACTAAATGCGCTAAATGCGGAAGCTTAAAACTAATTGCAACACACTTAGTACAACACACAAGTGTAGACGAATTTCCCGTGAAGGGCTCTGGACTAACTCCTCTTAATTTCCCTAGATATGGGTTGAGGTGCTATATAAAGCTCTTGTGGTTAAGTACAAGTGAGGCACACACAAACAACCAAGCATATAAGATGAATAGGCAATATGAAATATGCAAGGCAACACAAGCAAATATGATATGATGATATGAATGATGCTATGCACAAAAGTAAAGAAAGAGAGTTTAGAGACAAGTGGATCAAACGTAAACACAATGTTATGTTCCGAGGTTCGAACCCCTAGCTCTACGTCTCCGCCTTCACCGAGAAAGATTTCTAATCCACTATCTTGTCCACCGAGGACTCCCACCGAGGGAACCTTCACCGAGAAGGATTTTTATAATAAGGGAGTACCGAACTCCTCTCTCAAACACCGCCTCACAACCGAGGGGTAGGCCCGTAGCCAAACAACAACCAACACCTCTACCGAAGAGGGTTTACAAACCAAACTCCACCTCTCACTAGAGGGAGCAAACCACAAGCCTCAACCTCTATCAAAGAGAGAGCAAACCAACACCCAATCAACCTCACCGAGAGGGATAAACAAACAAATGAGGGTTTACAACTAGTGATATATTTCAACCACAAACAACTCCTCTTTCCTCTTATCCTAATAGATTAAGATAGAAGATATAGCTCAAGTGTAGAAATCAAGGTGTTTTTAGAAATCAAGTAACAAAGAAAAACTACTTGGGAAATCTCTTGTAGATGATAGAAATGAAAATCCAAAACAATATCCCAAAAACCTAGTTTTCTTTGATTTTCCAAAACCCTTGAAAAAAACAATAAAGATGAAATCTTTAAGCTTTAAAACTCTTTTGAAAACAGTATAAAATACTTGGGAAACTGGAATTTTTCTCTTGTAAAAACCTTAGCCAAAATCCCAAAGAAATGGGGTTTATATAGGCAAAAACAGAAAACTAGCCGTTAGGCTGATCTGGCAGCCTGACAGGCTTGCGGTCGACCGCCAACGGTCAGAAATATGAACGTTAGGGCTTCCGGTCGACCGTCCGGCCGACCACCCAGATACAGAGAGCAAAGCTCTCTGGTCCGGTCGACCGGTCGGTCGGCCAGCCCACTGTGCTGCCAGACGTGCACAAGGCTGTGCACGTCGGTCGACCGTCGGGTCGACCGGCCCATGGTTCGGTCGACCGTGCGGTCGGCCGACCTGGCCTGTCAGCCACTGTTCTGGGTCAAAAACTGGGTTTAAAATATTTCTAAAAATCTTTTAAGTCTTTGTAAAAATACCCAAAAATAGTTTTATCATTTTGCATTGATACATAAACATGTGATAATCATTTTAACTCAAATATCAAGCATATGAAACTATTTTTGTGTTTTAACATTTTTATCAAAACCAAAACTTGTATTTTATCAAACTTGGATTTTTCAATACATGAATAGGAAAGTCAAAATAAGTTTGTATAAGTCATGTAAGCATGTATGTATATAGAGCACATCTAATATACATAAAAACAAAGTAAACTTGTTTTGATCAATCTATTCATGAAAACCAAATCCAAAACATAAAACTTGTGTGTGTTGTGCACTTGAGCATATCAACTATACTAAGCTTTACACATGGATCTAAAACACACTAAATTAAACTAGGATACCTAAGTCTTCTTGATGATCTTCCATCTTCAAGCCGACTCGATCCCAAACGTGATCCACCGAGTGCAAAGGTATGATCTTGATGCTCGGGCACGGGAATCACCAAATGAAGGCTTCCAAACTCCTCTTTTTGAAGCAATCACCAACTAATATCTTGATTAATGATCTGTAACTAAAATCACAAGATTATTAGTAAACATAACTACATGAGTTAATCATCATCAAAACTAAGGTGGAAGGCCTTCGGGCCAACACTCTCTCTCTCCCCTCTCCTTTCTACACACACTCTCTCTCTCTCTCTCCCCCCCCCCCCCCCCCGCGCGCGCACTCACCCCTCCCCTCTTTAACTCTAAAAAAAATCCAATTTTTATCACAAAAAATTCCTTAGTTTTTGGGGAGATCTTGATCCTAGCTTAAAGAATATTACCCTCTACAAGCAAGCTTGGTTAGGATTTTTGATTTTAGGAGTGTTCTTACCAAAGTTTCAAGGTAACAAATTATTTTGTGTTAAAATGAACTTGATCCCTCCTTTACCTACAAGCCTATTAATGATATGATTATATTGTTACATAGGGCTTTGAGGGATCGGCAAATTGAGTAAGGAAAATCGGTGAATCTTTTAAAAGGTAAGTAAAGTCTATCCTTAATGCAAGCATTAATAATGGTTAAAGATAAAGAGTGGAAAAACACAAAAAAAATATGATTTTTATTGAATATTTGAAGGAAATACATATGTTTGAGGAGGGTTAAGAAAATGAAATGTTATAATATCTTGAAAAATTAAGAAGGGGGATTAGTTTCATGTAGATGTTGTAGCATATAAATTGCTAATTATACATAACATGTTTTAACTTAAAAAATCTCATGTATGATGTTATGAATGAAAAATAAAAAGAGTTATTTATGTGTGTTAATTGCTTTAGGTGAGCTAATACTTATGTGAAGTGGGAAATACTTCTTTTTGGTGGTAATTATTTCAAGATAGTTTTAGTAATAAGCTCCTTTATATATATAAAGATGCATATTGCAAGGTAATTGTAACGCCCCGATCCCGGCGATACGGGGACGTCACTGCAACGTATATACGTAGGTCAGAACTACCCTCCCGTATATACGCTAAGCATCAGTACAGACAAGAATCAGAGTACGGAAGCATATGGTGCATTATACATTCCAACACATATATCCAATTACAGAATTATCACCAGATGTGATTACAATATTACAATAATATTATATCACTGATGCGCAAATGCGGGAATACAAGAGATATACAATATATATGAACAGTATAAAAGGAAGCTCACATGCACGTATACAAGGAAAGCACAAGCATAAATAGAAAAAGGGCACTCACGAGTTTGCTAAGGAAAAACTCGAGAGGCACAAAGGGGTCTGGAAGGATGTGGCTCTGGAGGTCGGCTGGGGATCCACGCTACCGCTGCGCTACTCTAAGCAGCCACAGGGAGAAGCCACGCTCCAAGCTCCATGACCTGGACATGAGAATCTAGGGGAGTCAGTGAAACTCCCCAGGCGAGTATGATACAAAGCCAGGAGGCGAGCCAGGAGGAACACAAGTGTCAAACTCAGAAGACAGGAGGGTTAGAACACAAATGAAATACATATATGGGCGGTCATAATACAATCATCAGAAAAACGGAAATCCAAGGTAAAACTGATCATGAGCAAAAGTGATTGTATACGCTTAGGTCCCGGTCCCATGAGACTAGTACATCGAAGGAATAATCCAAACAAGGAAACCCTCATTTATATACTTTATCTCATGCCACAGAAATATCCAAGCGTATAGAATCAGAGATGCAAATCATATGATAGTCATAACGGGGATGCATAACAAGTACAACATAAATCCAAAGCAGGAACAAGTAATAGTTAAGACCGGAATCATCACTGGAATCAAGGAAATCATGATAAGTATCACAACTGGAAACATGACTGGAATATCAAGAATCATAACAATACCCATGACAGTATCAATTATTAATATTATTATTATTATTACTCGTCTGACCCATATATCTAGGTATGTGACCTGGTGTACGGCCAACCCACATACATCCATATATAAGCAAGCCAAGGGTGTTAACGGAAGCCGATGGAGAACTGATAGTCTTTCTATAGTAGTTCCATACCCCTGGAACCGGTAGGTATAATCAGTAATATCATAACACTTTCGCCATTGTATATATATATATGTATATATATATACTTTAATTCCGTCACTATAAGCAAGGTATCATTCCGGCATCCATCACTTCCTCCCATACCCACACAAGTTGTCCATTTTATCGCTTATTAACATAATTATCAGAGTTCGAGAATGAGTCATATCATAACAGTAATACATAACAGTGGTCAGTACATAACGGTAATCAGGTACTACATTCCCTTTATCATGATAATTATGAGAATCGGTGTACCATGCTTGGTATCAAGAGATAGCATGATAAGTGGTGATGTATATCAAGTAACATGCATAACAATGGATTGATAATAAGTCTGGGTCAGTCATGACATAACAAGATGGTCTTGCCAGATAGTGGCATGTCGGGTAGTCGGGTGATAACATACTGGGAGTCAGGTGATACCACGCCAGATGTAAGGTGATATACGTGTGTTAAAAGTAAGCATGCAACTGATGTGTCTGAGGCAATAACATGGCAGTGATAACATAGCAGAAATCAAGAAGTCAACGACCACGAAGGGTCGGCCACGCATGGTATAAAAACAGTAAAAGATATATGGAATAAAGTATATGAAAACATGAAAAGAAATACTTATCGTCCCGACGAAACGGAAACTCAAATAAAGAAGAGCGAGACTACTCGCATACAAGAAGGTAGCGAGTGAGAATACTCGCCTAAACCTCAAAGCGCCGAAAGATCCGAAATCCACGAAATCCGGGGCACGCCATAAACTATGATATATATATGTAGAGTGAAGAGGAGAGAGAAAGAGAGAAGTGAAGATGATGTTAGTCAAGATACAAGTCAAGAAGTATAATATACAACATATAAACCAAGTATAAGATCCAAGTTTGAGAAGGTAAATAACTGTAACAAACAGACAGAATTAGTCGACTAGGGTAGGATGAGTAGTCGACTAATAAAGGGGTTAGTCGACTAACAGTCTGGTATAGTCGACTAATACTGGGTTCCAGAGAGTTGATATTCAGATTCAGGAAAAGTTAGTCGACTAGGGTCATAGGGGTAGTCGACTAACAGACATGACAAGTCGACTGATAGTTAGGCTAAGTCGACTAATACTGTGATACAGAGAGTTAAGGTTTTGGTTCAGGAAAAGTTAGTCGACTAGGGTCAAGGGTGTAGTCGACTAATACTGTGTAATCAGAAAAGGCTACGTTTCAGCTAGGGTTTTCTAGTCGACTAATCTATAGGTCTAGTCGACTAATCGACTGGAAACAGCAAACAGAACAGATTTCTAGGTTTTGGTTTGATGACTAATTAAACATGGATTGAAGTCATAATTGAACATGATATGAATACACATGTACACTAAGAATAGACTAAGTCTAAATGAGTAAGATCACTCACCAAAGAGAGTGATTGGTCTCCATGAGGTGAGGGAGTGATGGTGGTGGTGATTGAAGTTGATGATGAAGAAGATGGTGATGATCCTTTGGTGTTGTTGATGCCCTTGTGGTTGCTTCCATGGTGATGAAGGAAGAAGAAGATGAAGCTAGGTTGGAGAAGTGGTGGTGGAGATGAAGAAGATGGAGGTGGCTAGGGTTTGGCCCTTGATGAAGAGAAATGAAAAGGAAAGGGTTGAAATGAAAAGGGAATGTATATATGGGATTTGGATTTTGTAAAGGTGTTGCAATTAAATGAAAGGGGAGGGCTTAATTGCAAAGTGGAGGTGAGGTGAGTGTCCCTCTCTTGGCCACTTGGCCGGCCATGGGATGAGGGAGAGAGAAATGCATTTAATGGGGTAGGTGGGAGTTGGTGGAATAAGAAAAAGAATTTGGAATTTTGGAAAATAGGAAAAGTGTGTGGTGGAAGTTAAAGGAAAGGAAAGAAAGAAAATAGGAAATGGGAAAGAAAATGGAAAAGGGAAGAAATTCTCTTGGAATAGAAAATGAAAATAATGGAAGTGGCGGCTTCCCGGGATTCAGTAGTAGATACAGAAATCTTTCGGGAAAATACCGGAATCGTCCGAAATTCAAGTATCTCGGAACGACCCGAAATAATTACCAAAAATCAATAATAATATATAAAGACCGATAGTGAAATCCGTTTGAAGAAATACTTTATAGTTTTGAAACTAAAAATCCCGGAATCAGTTAACTACCGACTCCGATGGAAATTTCATAAATTCATAAAATCCTCAGAAAAGAATGTAGGTAGAAAATATGATTCTAAGGAATAAAGCCTAAAGGACCATCATGAAATTCCAAACTGTTTGAGAATTAAAAATCCAGGAATCGGTCAGCGGCACTGGCCGACACCGGTTTTGAAGATTTTCGTTTTAATTCCAGAAAAATCTAGAAAATCATAGAAAATATATAATATTGGAAAATGATATTTAAAACTAAAATCGGTCAATTCTAATTATCATAATATCTAAATCGAGTAATACTCTAGGATCGGGCCTTCGGTTCAGACTAGGGCTGACCCCGAATCCACGAATCCAAATCCAAGACAAAACAGTCATATAAGGAATTCCTAATACAGAATAAATACCGGAAACAAATCGAAAAAATACGACCGAAAATCTGAATACGCAACTAAGTACGTATTCCGGAAACGGGGTATTACAGTAATGTTGGTGGCAAGTCTCTTGTGCATTCATTATACATATACAAACAAAAAAAATGTTGCATATTAATGTAGTTGGTAAGTCCATCATGTTCACACATGAAAGAATTTTCTATGGTAATGTAGTTGGCAAGTTCATCATATTTATGTGTATATAAAAAGATTATTGCATATTAGTATTGGTGAATAGCTATTTATGTTTTCATCATTTATATGTGAAACCATCATGGTTATTATAACCTTAGATGGTAAAGATTAAACCATGCATGCAAGAAGAAATATTACATATTGTTAGTTTATAATGAACTTGTGTTTTCGGAGGAAGGAACCGGGTGTAACCGGTAGGTACAAAGACGGGGCGAAACTGTGTTTTTGGAGGAAGGAACCGAGGGGAACCGGTGGGTGCGAAAATGGTGCTAAAGAATTATGAATCAAACTAAGTTAAATTGTCATATACATGCATGCAAATTCATTAAGAAATATGTGTTACATGCATTGAAATGGTTGTTTTCCTTCTACAAAATTTTGACAGTTTGCATTTCGTGTTATTGTATTGGGTTAATTGTTTTAATTGCTGAGCCGATGAGCTTGCCCCGTTGTTAGAAGGATAGAAGACTTATTTTGACTAAGACCTTCACTTTTTGGGTGTTCCTTATTTGTGTATATAAACTTTTGAAACTTTCTATGTATAAGATGGATACTATTGTAAAATATATGTAATAGACCAATTATGGATGAATGTAACTACAGTAAGTAAGTGGTAATGTAATTATAGTAACTTCAAGCAATGGACTTTAGAGGGTGATAGTTATAAGTGTAGGGAGAGAGGAGATAGAGGAAGTAGAGGAAGTTAGCACAGAGATCGAAAATCAAGGAGTAAGACCGACGCATTGTAGCAGGCCAGGAAAGCTCCCGGTTGACCGCCCGGTCGGCCAGTGGAGAAGGCCGGTCGGCCGCCCGGTCGACCGGTGTGCACAACGTGCACAAGGTTATCCCGGTCGACCGACTGACAGGCCTTAGCTCTCGGTTGGGTCCGGTCGACCGGCGCGGTCGACCGTGGCATGGGTCGGTCGACCGGCCGGTCGACCGATAAACGTGTTTTGGCTTTCCTTTTGGGATTCAGATTCCTTTTCTGGATTGGATTGAATCCAATCTAGGTTTCCTTAAATTCAGGGACTTTGTGGCTATAAATAAGGGCTAGAGCCCTCATGTATTATATTCCCAAGAATTCCCTCAAGTTGTCCTCTGTATTAGTTTGTATTGATTGTTGAATTAATAAAATCTCTCTCTCCCTTGCCCCGAGGACGTAGGCACGTTGCCGAACCTCGTTAAATATTGTGTTGATTGTTTTTCTCTATTGTTCTCTGTTCTTGTCGTGTAGATTGCTCGAGGAATCAATTTGGAAGAGTAGATTGCTTCGGAAACTCTTCGAGGGTTTCACGTGGAGGTAAAGATTCTATCTTTATCCAGTTTGTTTTATCTAACTCCATTTGTTTCCGATTGCTTTGAGGAATTAGTTGAGAAGATGGCTGGAAAAGGTACATCCATGAATCCACATACGCTGAGGATTGATGTGGTAAAGTTCAACAGTACGAACAACTTCGGTATGTGGAGGTGTGAGGTGATGGATGCGCTGACGGCATCAAACCTCGAAGACACTCTACGGTTGGAGAAGAAGCGCGCATCAATAACGGAAGAAGATTGGGACAAGATGAACCGTACGGCGTGTGACTTGATCAGGTCTTGTCTGACACAAGACATCAAGTATCATGTGTTGCATGAAACATTTGCGAGGCAGCTGTGGGAGATTCTGGAGAAGAAGTATCTGACTAAAAGCATAGAATCGCAGTTGCAGTTGAAGGGTAAGCTTTATAGTTTTTAGATGCAAAGAGGATGCTCCATTAATGAACACTTGAATTGCTATACGAGGCTTCTTACAGATCTAGTTAATATGGATGTGGAGATTAATGAAGAGGATAAGGCAGTAATCCTACTGAATTCTCTTCCTAGGAAGAGTATGAGACCTTTACTCTTACATTGATCAATGGAAGAAAATCCCTTAACTACAGTGAGGTGTCTGCTGCTCTTGTGAGTTATGAAGTAAGGAGACAGGACCGACTGTCTTCTTCGGGGAACACAACAGCAGAGGCATTGGCGGTAAGAGGCAGGAGTTCCAATAGGAAGGGAAGAGAAGATCAGGAAAGATCAAAGTCCAGATCATGCTTCAGAGATCTGAAGAGGAATCAGTGCGCCTTGTGCAAGGAACTAGGGTACTGAAAAGTTGATTGCCCGAAGGCCAAAGGTAAGAAGATAGAGTCAAACACCGAGGCGAATCTCGCACAGGCAGATGGATCAGATTCAGACTCATCGGTATTCTCTCTCTCTGTTACTACTCCTACTGTTGACTACTCAGATAATGCTGAGTGGATCTTGGATACCGGAGACACCTATCATGTGTGCCCGAACAGGGCCTAGTTTTCTAGTTTTGAGAAGCTAGATGGATGTTACACGGTCATGGGTGATGATCATCCGTGTAATATAGAAGGGATGGGTACAGTCCGTATCAAGATGGAAGATGGGATAGTACGAGAATTGAAGGAGGTGAGGTATGTACCTCAACTCAAAACAAATCTTATCTCTGTTGTGATTTGGAAGCGTTGGGTCTTGTGGTATCTATACGAGATGGTGTTCTCAAGATGACCAAAAGCTCAATGGTGGTTATGAAGGGCGTCCGCTTGGGAAATCTCTACTACTTGAAGGGTAGTACGGTTACAGGTCAGGTGAAGACTTCTAGTTCTTCAGATGATGGTTGCACAAAGGTCTGGCAGGTGAAGGTCGGACATGGAGGTGAAAAGTCTTTGCAAGCTCCTACAAAGAAGGGATCATTGGAAGGTGCTGCTACCTGCAACTTGGAAGGTGAACACAGCGTTCTGGATAAGAAGAAGGTGAAATTCAGCACCAGTACTCACCGCTCAGAAGGTCTTCTTGAATGTGTTCACGTAAGCGTTTGGGGACCTGCTAAGACTGCATCGCTTGGAGGTCACAGGTACTTTATCTCTTTTATTGATAATTTATCTAGGCATTGTTGGATATATCCCATGAGACAAAGGTGTGAAGCCCTAGATATGTTAGTGAAGTGGAAAGGAAGAATGAAGAAGCAGACAAGTAGGAAGATCAAGGAGCTACAGATTGGTAATGTTGGAAGAGACATGAACCAATTCCTACGACTTGGCCAGAACACCGGTATTGGTACTCACTTCACAGAAGATATAAATGGGTTGGCTAAGGAAGTAAACCGTTCCTTGCTGGAGAAGGTTCGGTGGTTGTTGTCTAATGCGAGATTAGACAAATTGTTTTGGGCTGAGGCAATTGTGTATGCTAGCCATCTCATAAATGGATCGACTGCGATAGGAGGTAAAACTCTATTGAAAATTTAGTCTGGGAAAGCTGCTCAAGATCATGGTTTGCTGCGGGAATTTAGAAGTCCGGCCTACTTCAGTGTCAAAGATGGTAAGGTGAATCCGCGAGCAAAAAAGTTTGTGTTTTAGGGTGTCAAGCAAAATATGAAAGGCTACAGGTTATGGGACCCCGAAAACAAGGAAATCGTGTTGAGTAGACATGTCACATTTGATGAGACTTCAGTGTTGAAGTCTACCATCTCTCAGCAGGTGGAGAGGACGGAGACCAAGGAAGTATCGCAGCGGGTGGAGGTTGATTCTACTCCACCATCTCCAGTTGGTTCGGTATCAGTGAAGACTTCACTGGATGTGACACCGGGTGGAGATCATGTAGCCAGCGTTGATACTGAACGGGTTGAAGACATTGATGAGAATGTCGAGTTGTTTGCAGCCATTGGAACCAAGGTAAAACCATGCTCATGGGTAAAGAAGCATGAATCTCAACCTTGTGTTCGCGACAAGCTCAAGTTGAAGGCCGTTGTTCTCCATGATGGTCGTGAGGAGGTTCATATGACTCAACCAGATAGGTTCGCTGCTGAAGATTCAGGTACAAGTATTTGAGCTTGATGGAGCTCATTTGAATGAACTACGGTTGGCTTGATCCTTAGGCAAGGTACGTAGGCAGCCGTAAAGGCGCAACCAAATTTGGTGATGCAACCCGTATGAAGCTGTTTGGGTTCTCGAGAAGCTGATTGGGACTTCACGTAGAGGTGAAGAGTTAGACTTCACGTAGAGGTGAAGCGTTGTGATCTCGATGAATAGTTGATCTTCTGGTAAGAAGATGATTAAGCTTGCATAGGAGGGGTGTGCATCCAGTTTGTTGAAGCCGATGATGGTGTTCGGTGTGCTCTACTCAGATTTGGTTGGACCGTCAGCTGAAGACATGTGGACTGGAGGGAGCCAGTCAGTTGGAGAGTCAGTGTTGGCTCATGATGAGTTCTTCGTGAGGTCATGTAGTTGCGGAGTAGGAGACACGTTCGGTGATCGACATGTATGGAAGTTCTCCTAAGGTGAAGTGTAAGGAAGGCATGTGTGGTGCATTCCAGTTGGATAGCTGAGCTAAAGGTTCCAAGCCGAGATCGTGTGTCGATTTCGCCGAGATTGTGTGTCGATTTCGTCCGGAGCGCGAAAGCCGAGATCGTGTGTCGATTTCGCCGAGATCGTGTGTCGATTTCGCCAGGTGATAGACTGGAGTTCGTTAGAGATCAGCTCAGATTTGAAAAATCTTCACCGAGGTGGAGAATTGTAGGGAGAGAGAAGATAGAGGAAGTAGAGGAAGTTAGCACAGAGATCGAAAATCAAGGAGCAAAACCGACGCATTGTAGCAGGCAGGAAAGCTCCCGGTCGACCGCCCGGTCGGCTGGTGTGCACAGCGTGCACAAGGTTATCCCGGTCGACCGCCCGGTCGACTGTGGTAGAGAGCGGTCGACCGGCCCGGTCGACCGACTGAAGGCCTTAGCTCTCGGTTGGGTCCGGTCGACCGGCACGGTCGACCGGCCGGTCGACCGACAGACTTGTTTTGGCTTTCCTTTTGGGGTTCAGATTCCTTTTCTGGATGGGGTCGAATCCAATCTGGGTTTCATTAAATCCAGGGACTTTGTGGCTATAAATAAGGGCTAGAGCCCTCATGTATTGTATCCTCAAGAATTCTCTCAAGTTTCCCTCTTGTATTAGTTTGTATTGATTGTCGAATCAATAAAATCTCTCTCTCCCTTACCCCGAGGACGTAGGCACATTGTCAAACCTCGTTAAATATTGTGTTGATTGCTTTTCTCTATTGTTCTCTGTTCTTGTCGTGTTGGGTACGTCTTCGGCTGCATCAAGTCTCCGCCTGGCATTAGCGGATTCCTCAGAGAGGTTGTTGTCCCCTGCGCACAACAATAAGGTATATGGTGATGTTGTAGCAATATGTTGATGGTATGGACTTTGATGAATTCTAGTTGCGACATATATGATTATATATGTGTGTTGAGAATTATATAAGTAGGCGAGGTCAAACCAAAATTTTCTTATTAATTGAGTGGGTGATTGTTACACATTAAGAAATATTAAGGTTGGTATATGCCATGAAGGCTATCTTTGATGATGTATTGTATATGGACAAGTGATGAATTTTAAGGAAAATGTTGTTAAAAATTTATTTTTTTGGGTGAAAATCAAGGATTGGCTATTGTACTAACCTTGTTTTAGAAGTAACATTGGTGGATTAGTTTAGCTAAATCTGAGACCGCTACAGTTGATTTATAGCAAAGGTTTAAGATGAATAGTGGAGCTAAGAATAAGGTTTAGAAAATATAAGTTTAAGGATGTGACCTACTAAGATTAATCAGTAGGGTTGATGTGTATATGCATGTGTGTTGATTGACTGATTGTATGGTTGCATGAGAGGTAATTGTAGAAGGATAGCGGAATTTTGTGTATTAGATTAACCCTGAATCAAGATACCCGCATATCTCGATTCAGGTGGGTCAACTAAGGGTGTGGGCTTTAGTGTGGACCACTAGTGGTAAGGGACACTGGATCGAGAGAATGATTTAAATATCAGTTGAACCTAGGTTTATCCAGAGCGAAGAATCTGTATTTGAAACCTCCTGAAAGATAAAAGATTATAAGATTGAGGAATATAACAATATTATGTTAATAATATTCATCCTTTTGGCATTTTATTAATATGTTTTGATTATTTTACATGAGTGGTGTTTTGATACGGTTCTTTTATTGATATTTAGATAGATGATTCTGACATACCCTGGTCGATATCCAGCTCAGAGTGTTCGAGTACTAGTTGGACAACTGATACCATGGACTATGATTTTCAGTCAAATGAGACTGATCCCAAAATAATCATAGCAGCTACAGTCCAAGTAGAACAAGAAGAAGTAGACCCACAAGTTCAAGCACAGGTTGACGAGGCAATCAATGACATGAAAAGTATGGTAGAGACACTCCATGAGTGGTTGATATAGGAGATGACGAGACGGGATTCCAGGGGAGTTTGTTTTTGGCGACATACTTTGGGAAGCTAACTGGATAGAAGGCATGTATTTGTATGATGATTTAGACGACTGGTACTGCGATGGGGATGAGTTACCGAGAATAAATTCTGGAGAAAGTTTGGATCATAATGAGGATGGTAGTAGTAGTAGCAAAAAAACCACTGGGGACAGCGACAATAGGGATCCGAGAGGATAGCCCTGTCTCCTGATACAATAACCTAATAGAGAGTACTGTTGATCCATGTATGTATATATATTTTAGATGTGTTAGTTAGTATGTTTGTTAGGAACTTTTGATGTACACAACTCCTGTTGATCTAGTAGGCATGTATAGAAGCTATTTCTGATATACAAAGAGAGGGCATACTAATGTAACACCTTTGTGTTCATTTTGGGTTATGTATATGAAGTTGCTTACTTATGAATAAACTATGAATATTGTTCCTTCTAAAATTCAGAATTTTATGAATTGCATGAGAATGAAGAGTCCTATTGTAATTGCCTTCTGTTTGCGGAAACGTTACAAAATAATTGCTTCTTACAGGTAAGACACATGGATACAAATCAACCGCCCTCAGAGGAACCATCTGAGTTTAGTACTACACATTATAGTGCTGAAAGTACACCTAGAGGGGGTGAATAGGTGTATGGCTAATCTATGAACAATAATGCGGAAATTAAAAACTTAATGCAACACACTTAGTGTAACCAACGAGTGTAGCTGAATTCCCGGTGAAGGGCTCTGGACTAACTCCTCTTGATTCCTCTGAATAAGAGTTGAGGTGCTATATGAAGCTCTCGTGGTTAAACATAAGTGAGGCACACAAACAAACACAACCAAGCATATAAGTATGAATGAGCAATATGAATGATGCAAGGCACAATGTAAGAGAGAGAGTTAGAGAAAGTGGATCAAACGCAAACACCGAGATATGTTTCGATGTTCGAACACACAGCTCTACGTCCCCGCCTTCACACAGAAGGATTTCCACTAACTTGTCCACACAGGACTTCCCACACAGGGAACCTCCACTGAGGATTTGGGGCAATTACAATTCGGAGTACACAGCTCCTCTCTCCAACAAATACAACGTCTACACTTAGAGGTAAGGCACAAAGCCAAATAAAGATCAACCTCACAAATGAGGGATAGGCATAAAGCCAAACAACAATCTCCTCTCACTAGAGGGAGAGGGCACAAAGCCACCACTCCAATAATCAACCTCTATACAAGAGGGATATCACAAATAAGGAGGGTTTACAACTTGGTGATCACAAAGACCACAAACAATTTCTTTTCTCACAAAAACAAAGATCCTAATAGATAGGATAGAATGATAAGCTCAAGTGTGAGAAATAAAGAGTTTGGAAATAAAAAACACAAAGAAAAACTCTAGGGAAAAACTCTAGATAGAAATGTAAATGAAGATCAAATCAATTCCCAAAGAATTTTCTTTTCAATTATTTTCCAACCCTTTTAAAACAAAATAAAGATCAAATCTTTAAAGCCAAAAACTCTTTTAAAAACTTGCTTTTAAACACTTGAGAATGGAAGAAATTTTGCTCTTGTAAAACTTGTTAAAAACCAACTTCAAATGGGGTATTTATAGCCCCAAAAAAATTCTACCCGTTGGTAGCTGACAAGGTCAGTTTTGACCTTCCGGTCGACCGGCCGGTCGATCGGCCAATGGTCAAAAAATCGACCGTTGAGCCCTCCGGTCGACCGTGCCCATAACCAGAGAGCAACGGCTCTCTGGCCGGTCGACTGCCCGGTCGACCGGGCCAACCCGAGAGTGGGCTGACTTCAGTCGGTCGACCGGCCAAACACACTGGCCTTTGTGCACGTCTTGTGCACATCGGTCGACCGGTCCGGTCGATCGATCCGGTCGACCGACTACTGGTCCGGTCGACCGTCCCGGTCGACCGCCAGAGCCTGGCAGGGCAAAATATAGGATTCAAAAACTGGTCTTTATTATCAAATAAATCCCATAAAATCTCATAAATTCCACAAAAATCAGTTCATGTTATATCTTTGAAATACAAACATGTTTGAGTAAAAATCAAATCAGATTACAAACATTTTGAACCATTTTTGTGACTTATAAATTTTGCCAAAACCAAAATCCGTATTTTCCAAAACTTGGATTTTTGAAATGGAAAACCGTTTTCTCCAAAATACTTGCAAATACAAAAACATGATATTTAAACAACTCGGAAGCATATAGTATATGGATAGAATCCAATATACATATAAAGATATATATCAATGTTTTTGACATTAAATCCGAAAATAAGTTTTGTTTAAATACAAAACCCAAATACATGAATAGGTTATTAAAGTAAGTTTTTCTAAGAATATGAAGCATACATGTATATAGATCAAATCTAATATATATTAAACCATGTAAACTTGTTTTGATATAATATCTATTCATGAAAACCAAGATCGGTTAAACCGAAAACCAAAACCAATAAACATGAAACGTGTGTGTTGTGAACTTGAGCATATCACACTATCTAATATTTAACAATGGATCTAAACTAACTATTCTAAAATAAACTGAGGTCTTCTTGTAGAGCGCCGTTTCCAAGTCGACTCGATCTAAATGTGATCCACCGAGCTTGACTCCAAAAGAGTGCTAGATATAAACTTGACGCTCGGGCTCTTGAATCACCATGTAAAAGCTCCAAAACACCTTTGTTGAAGCTAATCACCTATTAATATCTTGGTTAAATATCTGAAACTAAATATCACAAGATTATTAGTAAACATAACTACATGAGTTAATCATCATCAAAACTAGAGTGGAAGGCCTCTGGGCAAACAATCTCCCCTTTTTGATGATGACAAAACTCATGATGTTATATATGCATGGATTAAAGTTAAGCTTCAAAGAAGCTCCCCCTTAACTCATGCATAGCAATAAACAATAAGATATGCAATGAATGTTAAACATGAATATGCATAAACATGCATAAAATAATGAAATAAATATGCTCTTGATACCAAATTTTAAAATAAACATGTTCTAAAAGAATTGCTCTTGATACCAATAAAAATTTCAATAAAAACTCTTGATACCAATCAAATAAAAAAACTCTTGATACCAACAAAACAAAAGCTCTTGATACCAACAAAACAAAACAACAAAATATGTTCTTGATATCAATAATATTTACCAATAATATCTATGCTCTTGATACCAATATCTTTTGATACCAATAACAAACCAATATCAACAAAACATAAAACAAATGTTTTTAATAAAAACTTTAAACATGCATATATTACTAAAATACTTCTTCCCCTTTTGTCAATCATCAACAAAGGGGTTAACGAAAAACATGTTCTCCCCATTTTTGTCAGAAACAAAAAAATCAACAAAGGGGTACAAATAAAAGATACCAATTGAAAGATATATCAATTTAGCATAAAGGTATACAAGAAACATCATGATATCAATTTAATATTTTTGATACCAATAATGAAAATGAAACAAATACCCATTGAAAACACCAATTGAAAGTATTTTTCATTAGAAGCGTATGATACCAAAAAAAATCAATATCATTTTTCAAACATTTTTTAACATAAAGTGTGGGAGTAAGATACCAAATGTAAACAAAACCAATTGAAAGGTTAAATATGAATTTTCTCCCCCTTTATGAAATACCAAACAAAATGATGCATAAGCTTGTATAAGATACCAATTTAAATAATTGTCATTAAGGACTAAATCAAGCTTAGCATAACCAAATTTGTGCTCAAAGATATAAAGATATAGTAAGCACAATCAAACATAAATACATATATATATATATATATGAAAAATTAAATACCAATCGAAATTGATACTATTTGAAGTTTAAGTTTTTTTTATATATATGTATGCTTAAACTTAAAATTATATGAGTATACAAAAAGAATGTCAATAGTGATACCAATTGAAAAGTTACAATGATACCAATTGAAACTATAATGAGAATCAAATGTATAACTCATACTTCCTACCACCCATTTCATGCACATGTTTAAAAAGATTTTCAATAATGAGCATACAAGGCATGATCGTCCAACCAACCGCCCTTTTAATGGGTAGGGGTTTTCAAAAATAAGTTTAAAATATTATAACACATTTGAAAACTCTACCACATGAAGAATACCGCAACTAGTTTATATGATAAATTTGTAAACTGGTATGAAATCCTTTAAGTAAGGAATAAAACAAAAATATATTCCATAAAACATGAAAATCACTAAACCAATGTCACTCAAAATCTATATAGCACATATAATACTCATGAAAACAAAATCATGAGAAAACATCAAATAATATGAGTGTACAAGTTTTGTGAAAGACATGGTCATGGAAATAGGCAATTTGGCTAAATAAGAAATTCCTTAAAAAAAACATGAAACACAAGAAAATCTAATCTTCATCAAAATAATTTAATCTTCAAGGCATATGTATGTCTTGTACAAACTAAAATATACATACATATCCAAACATGAACGAGTCCACAAAATATATGCATGAAGGCAAGTGGCTCAAGGATGTATATGTATAACTAATAGTTTGGACAAAATAGACATATACATGAAGTTAAACATACACATGAAAAACATGTACAAAATGAGAATACAAGTCAAAATGCATGAATCATCAAAACTAGACTATACTAGTACATCTAATGGGTACAAATGAGCATTCAAGCACAAACATATAATAATCTATTTGTGGCTCACTAGTTGTACAAGTATATACCTAAGTTTTAATGAAAACTAACATCTAGACATGTAATCACAACATGAAGTATAGAAATCAAAACAAAACTCATATGATCATTATGTAAATGAACATGCATTAGATCTAGGACATACACATTATTTAAACTAAAGTGAGAACACTAAATATAAATCCATATAAACATGGGTGTCTCAAATACTAATCATGCATATCACAAGTCTAATAATCATGACATTTAATATATTAATCATGAAACATTAAAACATGCTAAAAATGAATAATATGAAGCATGTAAACATAAATGAGGAGTTAGAGATCGTTACCAAAACCGATAGGGCACATCTCCATATCTCCAAAACAAGGTGGTCCTCCCACCAAACTCCCCTTGAAAGTGATGCATCCAAATTAGTCATCTTTTAGCTCGGAACGCATCCCCCTCAAGGCACCATCACTCTCACGTCATGTGAGAGCCCACACCTACATCAAATAAAATAGGGGTGGTCTTTGGTACCCATACACTTTTGGGTCCATGGGGGTTAGCACCTTTCCTAACCCAAACAAACTTATTTGCTAAATTAGAATCATGTATCCTATCATAACAAAATTTAGCAAGGTGACCCTTACGTCCACAATGTGCACAAGTGTACACATGAGCATACATTGTGTGATGGGTGTGAACGTGAGGAGCATGTGTATGCCGTGGTTTGTGTGCATGCATAGGAGGAACTTGTTTCTTTCGAAACATAGATTCCAATCGTGAGTGGTTCAAAGCACAATGGCTCAAAGTGGAGCCTAAACACTCAACACTCTTCTTAAGCATAGATATATCATTTTCAATTATAGAAGAGGTGCATGCAATAGGTAAGCTAGATGGTGAAGCTACACTAGCATGACAAATATGAGAATCAATATCATTTTTCAAAGAAATGTTCTTCTTAGAAACCAAATCCAATTCCTTTGAAATAGAAGAAACATTTTCATTTTTAAAGATTCATTTTTTTTTTTACAACAAAATCAACTTTTGAAGATAAAGCCTCATTTTTCTTCAAAACATTTTCATAATCATTTTGGTTTTCAAAATTTTGTTTTCATTAAGGGCAAGTTCAAGTTGGGATTTAAGTGAGTCACGTTCACTTGAAATCTCATCCCTCTCATGCAAAGCAATCTCAAGTCTAGAAGATAAGTTTTTATTTTCTTCTTTTAAACCAAAACTATCCTTTTTCAAAAGTTTATATTTTGAAATCAAATCTTCACAATTTTTAGCTAGTTCATTATTTAAGGCATGTGCATCCATACACTCATTACAATAAGAACTAGTACTAACATCTAGTTGAGTATCCGAGTGTACCTCAAGGGAGTCATTCCCTTGGACCATGAAGCAACGTTCGTCGGACTCATCTCGACTAGATTTCCTCTTCTTATTGATAATCGTTTGAAGCTCGGGAGATGTCAAAATGTTCCACACTGCAAAGGCGGAATCATAATGAGAAAACACATGTAAATATTTTTTATGAAGAGATGCTCTAAGTGCCTTTAGGGCTAGTGCATTGGCCTCGATATGCTTGCTATCACTAAGGTAGGATTCCTTGGTAATGGTAAGGTAAACTTTATAACCTAGGGCTTTTAAATGGCAACTCATAAGAACCTTCCATATATCAAGTCTAGAGATATCAAACATGGGAGGGCTATCCATGAGTGCAAACTATATGTGTGCAACTACAAATGCAAATGATAGATTAGCAAAACCAAGATCACACTCCTAGGTGGTTAAACCTAATATCAGGAGCGTAGACTCTGATACCAATTGAAAGTACACCTAGAGGGGGGTGAATAGGTGTACAGCTAATTTATGAACAATAATGCGAAAATTAAAAACTTAATGCAACACACTTAGTGTAACCAACGAGTATAGCCGAATCCGGTGAAGGGCTCTGGACTAACTCCTCTTGATTCCTCTGAATAAAAGTTGAGGTGCTATATGAAGCTCTCGTGGTAAAACACAAGTGAGGCACACAAACAAACACAACCAAGCATATAAGTATGAATGAGCAATATGAATGATGCAAGACACAATGTAAGAGAGAGAGTTAGAGAAAGTGGATCAAACGCAAACACCGAGATGTGTTTTGAGGTTCGAGCACACAGCTTTACGTTCCTGCCTTCACACAGAAGGATTCCACTAACTCGTCCACACAGGACTTCCCACACAGGGAACCTCCACTGAGGATTTGGGGCAATTACAATTGGGAGTACACAACTCCTCTCTCCAATAAATACAACCTCTACACTTAGAGGCAAGGCACAAAGCCAAATAAAGATCAACCTCACAAATGAGGGATAGGCACAAAGCCAAACAACAATCTCCTCTCACTAGAGGGATAGGGCACAAAGTCACCACTCCAATAATCAACCTCTACACAAGAGGGATATCACAAATAAGGAGGGTTTACAACTTGGTGATCACAAAGACCACAAACAACTTCTTTTCCCATAAAAACAAAGATCCTAATAGATAGGATAGAATGATAAGCTCAAGTGTGAGAAATAAAGAGTTTAAAAATCAAAAACACAAAGAAAAACTCTAGGGAAAAACTCTAGATAGAAATGTAAATGAAGATCAAATCAATTCCCAAAGAATTTTCTTTTCAATGATTTTCTAACCCTTTTAAAACAAAATAAAGATCAAATCTTTAAAGCCAAAAACTCTTTTAAAAACTTGCTTTTAAACACTTGAGAATAGGAGAAATTTTACTCTTATAAAACTTGTTAAAAACCAACTTCAAATGGGGTATTTATAGCCCCATAAAAATTCTGCCCGTTGGCACTGACAAGGTCAGTTTTGACCTTCCGGTCGACCGGCCAACGGTAAAAAAATCGACCGTTGAGCCCTCCGGTCGACCGCCCGATCGACCGTGCTCAGAACTAGAGAGCAATGGCTCTCTGGCCGGTCGACCTGGCCAACCCGAGAGTGGGCTGACTTCAGTCGGTCGACCACTCGGTCGACCGGCCAAACACACTGGCCTTTGTGCACGTCTTGTGCACATCGGTCGACCGGTCCGGTCGACCGACTACTAGTCCCGGTCGACCGCCAGAGCCTGGCAGGGCAAAATATAGGATTAAAAAAATTGGTCTTTTTATTATCAAATAAATCCCATAAAATCTCATAAATTCCACAAAAATCAGTTCATGTTATATCTTTAAAATACAAACATGTTTGAGTAAAAATCAAACCACATTTTGAACCATTTTTGTGACTTACAAATTTTGTCGAAAACCAAAATCTGTATTTTTCAAAACTTGAATTTTTGAAATGAAAAACCGTTTTCTCCAAAACACTTGCAAATACAAAAACATGATATTTAAACAACTTGGAAGCATATAGTATATGGATAGAATCCAATATACATATAAAGATATATATCAATATTTTTGACATTAAATCCGAAAATAAGTTTTGTTTAAATACAAAACCCAAATACATGAATAGGTTATCAAAGTAAGTTTTTCTAAGAATATGAAGTATACATGTATATAGATCAAATCTAATATACATTAAACCATGTAAACTTGTTTTGATATAATATCTATTCATGAAAACCAAGATCGGTTAAACCAAAAACCAAAACCAATAAACATGGAACGTGTGTGTTGTGAACTTGAGCATATCACACTATCTAATCTTTAACAATGGATCTACACTAACTATTCTAAAACAAATCGAGGTCTTCTTGTAGAGCGCCGTCTCCAAGTCGACTCGATCCAAACGTGATCCACCGAGCTTGACTCTAAAAGAGTGCTAGATATGAACTTGATGCTCGGGCTCTTGAATCACCATATGAAAGCTCCAAAACAGCTTTGTTGAAGCTAATCACCTACTAATATCTTGGTTAAATATCTAAAACTAAATATCACAAGATTATTAGTAAACTATAACTACATGAGTTAATCATCATCAAAACTAGAGTGGAAGGCCTCTGGGCCAACAAGTGCAATGGGGAGTATCTATCTCATGAGCCCTTATGAAAGCTCTGAAGCACATGCGAGAGGAGCCCAAGGAGTTCCGGAAGCTATGCTGGATTGGTTAACTCAATTGGTGACAAAATCTAGTAATCCCCAGCGAGCTCTAAAACAATTTCAAAAACTTAATCCTCCTATTTTTAAAGGAGAAGTAGACCCGCTACAAGCCGAAGAATGGCTCCGCCAGACCGAAAAGATATTAAAAGTAATGAAGTGCAGTGAAGATCAGAAAGTATTATTCTCAACCTTCATGTTCCAGAAAGAAGCAGAGTATTGGTGGGAAATAGTAAGTAAAAATGCAGAAATCACCGGGGAGGAGATTACTTGGAAGTTTTTAGTAGACAAGTTTACTGAGAAATATATTCCAAGGACAACTAGGGCTAAATTGGCGTTGAGATTTCAAAAATTGCAACAAAATCAAATGACAATGATAGAATATAACAACAGTTTTACCCAACTGTCTAGATATGAACAAGGATTAGTGAAGGATGAAGAAAGAACCAAAAGATTTGTGAGGAGTTTGAGATCAGAAATAAGAAGTAAGCTCATTCCCATTTAGTTACAAGTATATCTCCATCCTGTAGAAACCACTCTTGAAGTGGAAAAAGATATGCAGGATAACATGAAAAATCAAGTGAAGGAAGCAAACACCTCGAAATGCCCCGATATCAGGACCAGTAAGATTTGCGGCATCAGGTTCTAATGTTAGTAGAGGATTAAGTTTTGTCATGTCACTGTTCAGAGGAAGCGGAAATAGAGGCGAAGGATTTTGGTCCAGAGCAAGAGGAAGTCGTCAAGAGACCCAAGCTACATCTTTCTATTCCTCTAGGACTGCAGGAGTTCCCTGGTGCCAGGAGTGTAATACAAATCATTTTGAGAATTGTATTCAAGATATAACTTGTTATACTTGTGGGAAAACTGGGCATTTAAGGAAGTAATGTCCAACTATTCGGGGAGGTCAAGATTTTAGTTGAGATAATGGAAGGCCAGTAACAAGAGTAGCTCCTTCAGGTGGACCATCAAATAGCTTTCGACAACCCACACATATCCCTCAACCTGTAGCAACTCAATCTTCAGTACAGCAACTAAGGGCCTAAGGAAGAGCATTTGTGACAACTCACCAGGAAGCAAGGGTCTCTGATTGAGTTTAGAGCTGCACACAAAAAATACAGAATTTCAGAACTTAAGTATAAAGAGTGCAAGGTGCTCAAGACTACCGCGATAGTGAGTGTCTATGCGGGTCGTGATCTACAAGGAGGGACTAGCGATGGAAGCTTTTTAGTAAGTTCTCTTAGTTCACTTGAAATGGTTAAAGTTCATTTAGTTCTTGAAAAGAAAATGAAAAAAAGAGTTATAGTTAAGTTAAGAAGAAAGTGGTAAATTGAGAAGGTGGAGAAAAAAAGAAAATGATTTTATACAAAGAAAGTAAAAAATAATGAATAGAGTTGAGAGATAATGATGTTGGTGATCTAAACTAAAATTAAAAGAAAGAAAGTTAAACTCTAAAAAAAAACTTACTTACCTCTTTGGCGCCTACTTACTTTTGACCCATATCGATGATGTACCTTTATTTGAAGGCGAGCAAAGTATGACAAATAGGATCTTCCACATTCCCAATTTACACTACGAAATGAAGGGGCAATCTACACTAGCATAGGAATGGCTATCCATCACTATAAGCCAACAACGACACTTGCAAGGATAAGGCAGCTTCGAGGCTATCAAAGTCATTTGGATTAACAAATACAGAAGAGGGAAGCAAACAAAAACAAAAGTAAAGAAGAAAAGAAACTTCGATTTGATTAAATAACAATGAAAAAAAGACTTACTTACACTGGTGTCACCCTCAGTAAAGCTTTGCTCTCATTCCTTCATGAAACTCTCCTGTCCTCTCAGTTATATAAATAAAACAAAAATTACATAAAAGAAAAATAAAACCTAAGTTACAAACTACGGAATAGCCTAACTTCTACTCTCTGCTTGATCCTCCCTCTGCATCTGATGTGTGGGGTATTTATAGGATAGAAATGGATAAGGAATGAGTCAAAAGATAGGGGGAGCTGGCCATTCCTGAATTTGAATCCTCCCCTTATCTCCAAACTTGATTTGATGTGGATATTCAATTCTAATCGGCAGCTTGTTGGAATATTGATTGCTAAATATAACTTATCAAATGAAATAATTAGAAACAGTGATAAACGTAAGAGTTGTGGTCCTTTAAGTCTTCTTTCTAGATTACCTTGAATCATTAGATTTGAGTTTCAGTAGCGGAAGTTATGATTTAAATACTAAAATATATTTAGTCTGAATCCGAGTTTAAATTGCTTCATCTCATCTATTGATCTTCTCTCTATCCATTTATCCCTTTGGATTTTGAATTTCAGCCTTAGATTTGACGATCTATCTCTTTATCCTCAGTGAAACTGTTAGGGTCTTCTTCTAATCCGTTTTTTCTTTAAATTTGAATGATATTATCGCATTTGATATACCCGGTCTTCAAATAAGATGGCCTTTAGAACCTCTGTATTTGAATTGATCCCTTTCTTTTGAATTTTTGGATTTAATTGGATAAATTTGTCTATCTCTCTCTTTTTTTAATTATTCTACATGCCATTAAACATGAAAATACATTAATAGTAGAGTTTTATTTAAATAAAAATGTAGAAGTGTGACACATATGATATGAAAACATGCAACGCATGTGTGTGATCACACCCCAACACCTATCTTTTGCTCGTCCTCGAGCAAAACATCAAAACTAAATTTAAGAATTTATTAGACCACTTTTGCAGGTCACGGATTGCACTGAACATGTGCAACAAGCTGTTAAACCTCTAGGTTACCCCTAGAGGACGAGTTTTGTCTTGTGAGGGTTTTCAGTGAATTGTACCCACAAAATTCATAAAAAAAAAGAAACAAAGTGTTAGTATTTTCGAAAAGCATTTTGAAAAGAGAGAAAATATTTGAAGCCTTATTATAAGAGTTCAAGTAATCTATAAGTTATAGAAAAATCAAATTTTTCATTCCTAAACTTAATCTTTATTCAAAAACTTGTTATCAATCAAGGTAAGAAGTCAAACTGTATTTCTCATCTAGTCTATTACTTTACCCTAAGTCATATGCACCTTCGTGACCGTGAAATTTTGACTAAGGGTTCTTTCACTCTAACTCTTGTGCCTTATTTTATTTATTTATTTATTTTATATTTTTGGTGCTATTATTCCCTAGTTCTATTTGGCTTTTTAGTCTGCTCATGT
This sequence comes from Agave tequilana, assembly GCA_038442645.1. Classification (NCBI taxonomy): domain Eukaryota; kingdom Viridiplantae; phylum Streptophyta; class Magnoliopsida; order Asparagales; family Asparagaceae; genus Agave; species Agave tequilana. The sequence continues at coordinate 23,371 of JAVJIF010024921.1, read as the reverse complement.
AATGAGCCTTTAATCGGTGACTCCGACGGTCTTAGGACACCGGGTGAGAAAACACCCTAAGGACTTAAGGACTCGAGCAAACAAGGCCACAAAACTAAGAATTTTATTATTTGAACCACTTTAGGTGGGAATACTTATGCTTTATGAGGCACAAACACCCAGCTTAATCAGAGGATTTTTGATATAAATACTTAAGAATTTTCTTTTCCTTTTTTTAATATAAGGCATAAGAATCTTTGTTTTTGAACCCTACTTGTGTAAGTGTATAAAGCATGCGTATTTCATCAAGGTAAAAATTCAGACTAAATTACTTCTCCAAATTTTCTTCCTAAATCTAGAAATTAAACAAATAATCTTATTTTGACCAAGTATAAGAAATACTAATTATGATTCTCCTATTCCTTAAAATTGACTTAATTTCTTGCAAAATAAATGCCAAAATATTGCTCTTTTTTCAAAATGTTTTTTTAAAGATAGGAAAATGTTAATTTTTTATTTTAAATAAAAAACCTATGTTATATTAGAACCCTCCCCCATGCCTATCTCATGCATTGACCTCAATGTATGAATAAATGCATAGATGCATGAAAAAGAATAAAGGGAAGGAAAATATTATCTTAAGGTGGTGGTTCCGGTGGTGCTCGGATTGGGTCAAGCATTGCAACCCAATCAAGATAATGTGATGGTTCACGGAACCCATCTTTATTGACCTTTTTTCTATTTACATAATTAAAATCCCCAATATGAATAGGATCATGAAAGATCCTATCATTAAACTTATTCCCTTTACATGACCAGTCTTGAAAAATCATCACGGAGTCATCATGGGGTATACCTATGTCCAACAAAATAATGTGACTTGGTGGAATGGTTGACTTGGGCTGACTTGGGCTTAAGAATGATAGGTTCAGGAACCAATACTAACTCGAAAAAATCAACTTTGAGTTCGGGAGCAGTTTTGGTTTAAGAGTTAGTCCAAATTCAAGAATTAAAATTCACATTCTTTTCCCATTAATGGAATGTGACTATCTAAAATTGGTGATTCAATTTCTAGATCTATGGATACGAGAATAAATGTTGGCTCAGAAAATTGATCCAAATTGGGTAAGGATACTGGAGTCCACATAGATTCGAAGATGAGAACTGAATCACAAGGTTAGGGCTCTGGGTCACATTCACATTCAAGTTCAATCTCATTGAATGAAAAACTTGCCAATTTGTCCAAGGTTTGAAATTGGTCAAGTTCAAGTTTGTGTGATGAAATTGAATCTTGGTCAAAGTCTTCAAGATTCTATTATTCTTTGTTTTCATCAATATGACTAGAAGTGTCAGGAATAGTCAAAGATTGGGTAGGGAGAGTTTTTTTATTCCTACGCATGTTTTCCAATCGACTAAGTCTTACTCCTATCATATTCAAAGGATCACTTTGGATTTGAATCATGGATTTTGTTTGTACTCTTTTCTAAGTGGTATGTTCTTCTTGAAAAATCGAGTAAGAATCTTTGATTTGAAATTTTTGACGGGATTTTGAGTCTTCTAGAATTTAAATTCATCGCTCAAGCTCTTCTAAGACTTTCATCCTCTTTTCCTAGTCAACTGATTCTTCTAATGGTTGTTCGAGAGAAGGAGTATATGAACTGGATGTTGGTAAGGTGGTTGACTGTATGACTCAGGGGAGTTGTATCCCCACTGACTCTGCGAAGAGTAATGATGATTGTTCAAGTCTTGTTTATAGTATTGAGACTGGGGCATATGTTGATTCGGATAAGACCAATCTGGCATACTTGGTTGGTTATAGTTATGATATGCCGGGTTAGTAATATCTGAGTCAGAAGAGGGCGGGGTGAAATATGGATCACTATTTGCATATGAATAATTGTAGTTATAATCCATATCACCAAGATGTCAAAAAACAAAAACCAAAAACAAGCAAACAAATAAAAAGGAAAAAAATCTAGCCTCAGCGAGGGTAGACCTTAGACCTAGATGACTCCTAACTGGTTAGACTGTCCACGAGAATATATTACAGAATCTGACCACAAGTTAATCGGCCAGGTAGGGGCAAGATTGGTGGGAGGTATCGCGCTTAAAAGCGGCAAGCCTAATTAAGCCAAACCACCAACCTTCGAGGTTTCGTCTCTCAATCCCCAACCTTTGAAATCGATTTGATGAGAGTCAAATTCTAATCAACTTCTCCCTTAGGTCAGTCACCTCTTGAGTCTGAGATATCCCTAGGGCCAATGTCTACTCAGTTTTTATTAGACTTGGGTTAGTGAGTGAGGAGATTGTTTGTGGGTTAAGGGAGGTTCATGACTTTCCCATCTTATATTGTTTATAGGACAAGACCTTAAGTTAATTTTGTGCAACGTGTACATGTATATGAAAATCAACACTTAAGCAATATAAACAATTCAAAAGTATTCCAATACTACATGTTATGCACACGTATCTTTGCTCCGGCACTCTTTAACAGTAATGTAAAATATAAATGAATTAGACACGTGCCTTAATGCAAGTCTAAACCATTTTTACATTTACAAATAATCACTTTACTGTTGAATTAAATACAGTGTGCAAAATAAATTAATAAGAAAATCTAACACATGCAAAAGCTATATTTTGCCGTGTGAAAGCACCTGCAAAAAGATCAATTAGTAGTACACTACAAATAACGCGGAAACACGACTTTTGTCGCGTTTGAGCGGCATAATTGTGGGCTCTGATGCTCTGCCTTCTTGGATAGAGGCACAAAGTAGTAATATGTCAACTGCAGCTCTTCGATTTCTAAATTCAGCACTTGCACTAAAAAATAAAGAAGAAAAAGTTAAATTGTTTAAGTAAATAAAAAAACGAAAACTTACCGTCCCTCCCCGGCAACGACGCTAAAATTTGATTGAGTTTAGACCTGTACACAGAAAATACAGAATTTCAGAACTTAAGAATAAGAGTGCAAGGTACTCAATGCTACCGCGATAGCGAGTGGCTATGCGGGTCGTGATCCACAAGGAGGGACTAGCGATGAAAGTTTTTTAGTAAGTTCTCTTAGTTCACTTGAAATGGATAAAGTCCTTTTAGTTCTTGAAAAGAAAATGAAAAAAAGTTATAGTTAAGTTAAGAAGAAAGTGGTAGATTGAGAAGGTGGAGAAAAATAGAAAATGATTTTGTACAAGGAAAGTGAAAAATAATGAATAGAGTTGAGAGATAGTGATGTTGGTGATCTAAACTAAAAATTAAAAGAAATAAAGTTAAACCCTAAAAAAACTTACTTACCTCTTTGGCGCCTGTTTACCTTTGACCCGTATCGACGATGTATCTTTATTGAAGGCGAGCGAAGTATGACAAATAGGATCTTCCTCATTCTTGAATTACACTACGAAATGAAGGGGCAAGCTACACTAGCATATGAATAGTTATCCATCACCATAAGACATCAACGGCACTTGCAAGGGCAAGGCAACTTCGAGACTATCAGAGTCATTTGGATTCACAAATACATAAGAGGGAAGCAAACAAAAACAAGAGTAAAGAAGAAAAGAAACTTTGATTTGATTAAATAACAATGAAAGAAAAGACTTACTTATACCGGTGTCACCCTCAGTACAAGCTTTGCTCTCATTTCTCCATGAAACTCTCCTCTCCTCTCAGTTACATAAATAAAATAAAAATTACATAAAAGAAAATAAAAAACCTAAGTTACAAACTGCAGAATAGCCTAACTTCTACTCTCTACTTAATCCTCCCTCTGCCTCTGGTGTATGGGGTATTTCTAGGATAGAAATGAATAAGGAAATGAGTCAAAAGATAGGGGGAGCTGGCAATTTTTGAATTTGACTCCTCCCCTTATCTCCAAACTTGATTTGATGTGGATATTCTATTCTAATCTGCAGTTTGTTGGCGCGTTGATTGCTGAATATAACTTATCAAATAATAGAATTAGAAATAGTGATCAACGTAAGAGTTGTACCCTTTTAAGTCTGCTTTCTGGATCATCTTGAATCATTAGATTTGAGTTTCGATAGCGAAAGTTATGATTCAAATACTAAAATATATTCTGTCTAAATCTAAGTTTAAATTACTTCATCTCATTCATTGATCTTCTCTCTATCCATTTATCCTTTTGGATTTTTAATTTCAGTTTTAGATTTGACGATCTATCTTTTTATCCTCAGTGAAACTGATAGAGTCTTCTCCTAATCCGTTATTCTTTGAATTTGAATGATATTATCTCATTTGATATACTCGGTCTTCAGATAAGATGGCCTTTAGAACCTCTGTATTTGAATCGATCCCTTTTTTTGAACCTTTAGATTTAATTGGATAAATCTGTCTATCTCTCTTTTTTCTTCCTTAATTATCCTACACGCTATTAAACATGAAAATACATTAATAGTAGAGTTTTATTTAAATAAAAATGCAGATGTGTGACACATATGATATGAAAACATGAAACATACGTGTGTGATCAGCGTCAAATGCAGTAATGGAAGGTATGGTTTCTATATCAGGACACACTGCTCATGCATTATTTGATCCTAATGCTACACACTCTTTTGTTTCCAGTGTGTTTGCTTGCAAACTAAATCAACCCCCTGAATCCTTGGGACTTCAACTAATCATATCTTCACCAGTGGGTATAAAGAGGATAACTAGCACTAGATATAGAAATTGTGAAGTGATAATTGATGAGATAAGAATACTGATAGATTTAATTAAGTTAGAAGAAATAGAGTTTGATGTTATTTTGGGGATGGATTAATTGTCCACCTGTGATGCACATGTAGATTGCTAGGAAAAAGAATTATTTTTAAAATGAAAGAATCTCAGAATTTATATTTGAAGAATGAAAAGTGATCAGACAATATCTATTATATCGATCTTGAAAGCTACAAAATTTATAAGACAGGGATGTCGAGGATTTCTGGCCTCAGTAATAGATACAAGAAGATTTAATGTAAAAATTGAAAATATTCTTGTGATAAGTGAATACCCAGATGTGTTTCCTGAAAATTTACTGTAACCCCCTGAGCCTCGGTGTACGTATCACAGTATCGGTACGCGATACGACATATAAAATTGATTTGACCTCCGTGGTAGTCCGATTGAGCCGATTTCAGTTTCAAAAGTCATTTTCTAATATTTTAGATTTTTCAGAATTTTCTGGGAATTTTCTGGATTATTTTGGAAAATCTCCGTAGTCGGTGTCGACCGATACCGATAATTGGCTTTACGATTTTTATTTCACTACTGGAGTAGAATTTTGAGAATTCGCTTTCACCGTGTGCCTTAGAATCATGTTCTCTACGTTAGGATATTTTTGGGATTTTTCTGAATTTATCGAAAATCCGGCCAAAACGGTGTTACCCGGAATCGGCGATACCTTCTGGGATTTTTAATTTGCAAACCGGATCGAATTTCTTCAAACCGTCTTCATATTACGTCTCATGATAATATTCTCTATTTTTGGTAATTTTTGGGCACCGTTCGGAGCTGGTCGAATATTGGGCCAATATTATAATATTAAAATATTATTTTTAAATCTTTTTCTTTTTCTTTTCTTTTCCCTTCTCTTCTCCCTTTCTCTGGACGATTCCACCACCGCCTTACCCATTCTCCACCGCCTTCTTCCCCTTTAAAATTCCTCCTCTCTCCCTCCCACTCTCTCTCTCCTCTCTCTCTCTAACCTCTCTCTTTCCCCCCACTCTCTCTCTCTGTGCAAATTCAAAAGGGGGCGGCCCACCTTAGTGCCAGTGGCCAGCCCAGCTGGCCGCTGGCCGCCGCATGGCGCCGCCGCCGCCGGCCGCAACCCCCAGGCCAACCCCCCTCTCTTCCTTCCTCTTCTTCTTATTCTTCTTCTTCTTCTTCTTCTTTTCTTTTCTTTTCTTTCCTCTGTTTCTTTTCCCCTCTCTCTGTTTCTCTCTCCCTCACACTCTCTCTCTCACTCATTTGCTCGGTCGGGCCTGAACCGTCGCCGGCAGGCTGGCCGGCCGGCCACGCAGGAGCAGCAGCAAGCTGCTGCTGCTGCCTCCTTCTTTATGGGTTCACACCCATAAATGGGTGTGAACCCAATAACCCAATTTGGTTTATTTGCAACCCAATAAACCCCCAAACCCGACCCGTAACCCATAAACCACTACCCATTTAGCTTAAGTTATTAGGGTTTGGGTTTGGATCTAAACCCGACCCGTTAACCGTCTACCCGCATTCAAACCCAATAAAGGTAAACTTGCAGAAAAACCCCTGTGATATTTTCTTATTTGCATTTAAATTATGTTTCTTTATATATTTAATCCTTTTTCTTATGATTTAGTATTCGGGCGATATCGGGAGCGTCCGGACTCCGATTTGGACGATTCTGGATCCGTTGCGATCGTGGGAAAGAGAACTACCTTCCCGTGGCAGTTTGTGAGTATTTTTCTTTTATAAATTATATTTTACTATGTTTCGTGACATTGAGTGATAGATCTTGATTATGGATAAAATACGGTAATTAATAATTATTAACTTGTAATAGTGGAAACTCATTGTAATAGGTATAAAGGTATTTCCTGATTTAGTGATGTAATACTAATCACAATAAATACTGACATAGACAACTCGGACACAGTCGTCATACCGGCACAGCCATTGACACGCGGACCACTATTTCACCATATTCTTGTACACTATTATTTCATGTATTATAACTATTGTCACGTGTCTACTGATCCACAGATACGCTATGACACTACACTGTCACTAGACATGCATGCTAGACACCGTTACTGTAATGCACAGGACATGGTATTACATGATACACGGACTACCGTTATTACATGTACTAGTGCACGCAGATATGTTACACGGATTATAGTTACACATCTATGTTCCACTAGTACACGGATAAGTACGCATTTCATATATTGTTATCATCATTACACAGATACTGTAGTTCACTGTACATGATATTAGACACTGACCATGATTAGACTGAAAAGGTGTACTTATTATGTAGTAAATGTATTTGATGTACCCTTCTTGTCTCCGCTATAGCATAGGGCTATACCGAGTCGGATCTCAGGGAGAGCTAGCGATGGAAGCTTTAACGTGTGGTGGTGAAGTGAACAAACGAGTATTCTTCTCTTACTTATAAACTTAGTGAATCAAATGCAAAAGAAACTAAAAGGAAGGATGGATATGTTCATGGTGGAAATCGTCGGAAAAGAAATCAAGAAGTGGATGTGGTATTCACAAGAAAAGGAAAGAAAACTTAAAGAAAGCAATCCATGACTAGCTTACCTTGCTAGCTTGCCAAGACTTACTAGACTCCTTGATAGCGAATGCTTGCCTAATGTTGTCACTCCATTAGCGTAGGATTTGTCTCGCGTGTTGACCTAATTACTTTCTCACTTGCAAGATGGTGGTTTAACCATCGGAGAAGAGAAGATCATACAACTTGCAAGATTAACAAAGGCAATCACCCATGAGTTAGTGAAGTAAGCTAAGCTAGTGGTAAACTAGTACATGGAGAAGAAATTAGCTAAAAGCCATTACAAAAGCAAAACAAAGCTTGAAGTAAACTGCAAGAAGTAAACAAAGCAAGTAATAAAGCAAGTAAACTAGAATCAAGCTCAAGTAGAGAAGTAGAGAATGGATCAATCCTTGTATAGCTCCAAGTGTCACTTCTTGATGATACAAGCTCTCTCTCTCTTACAACTCTCTCTTGCAATGAAATCTAGGGAGGAGAAGATCATAGAGAGCTACAAACCCTAAACAAAAACTATCAAAATACAAAACTATGAACTAAACTCTCTCTCTTCTCTGATCAGTCCCAGCTCGCAGGTGAAGATGGAGTATTTATAGCATGAGAGAGAACTTCGAGAGCCAAGGTGGTTGCCACAAAATCCGGGGCTCAACGGCCCTGGGATTGCCGCGCCCTGCCGCGGGATTGCCGCCAGATCTGGGCCGTTGGCTCGGATCTTTCTGGTGAGATCTGGTAGTTAAGTTGTTGGCCACGTGGACTGGTTGGATTCTCCACTTGGCGCGCGGATCTCTCTAGATTTGATTTGGATTTGGCTTTATCTCTAATCTTGGATTAATCACTTAATTATTGCTAATTAAGTAATTAATTGGCTATCTCTCCTTTTAAGTATGTACCTGCAAATATGTAGAGAAGAGGAGTAAAAATCACATATTTATTTGTAATATGCATGGGAGTTATGATATAAAATATGCAATATTGGATACTAATCAGACCACTGATATCACAGGTACATGTTGCACAGATACTATGACACGTCACACTTTTATCTCGTATTTATGTCCCACGATATATAAATGCACCACGTCACGGATACCGTTATGAGATATATTGTTATCATCGTTACATGGATTCTCGACATATCACTATTACACATGCATGTATGGTTTCTTTATTCTTGTCATATGGATTCCAGTTCATATTACATGTATTATTGCTCCATATTACCATATTCATGTTATATGATTGTTTCCTGTTACTGATATGGATACTCCCGTTACTAGACATGAGAGCTGTTGATATGCGATATGTGAATCCCACATCTATTATTCCCGTTATATTGTTCCCGTTTCTCGTTATATTGTTCTATGCTATCAACAAAGCTCTGATCCAGTTATCATGTTACCCGTATCATGTACTGTATTTGTTCTTGTTACATTGTATACTTGACATATCAGATCATAAAGATAACTTGGGGATGGGGAGACTCAACGGTTGATTAGATCTTATCGGGTGATGTACTGGATCCATATTGTTCTCCCACTGCAGGGGACGGTAGTGCTACCTACCAATTGCTCCATGAGCTCTCATTACTGTTTCATGCTCCCCTCTTAGCGGAGGGCCTGGTCTTAGCAGCCAGGGGTTTGTTTAAGGCCGTGATCCCGGGTATGCACGGGATACACCTACCCGATAAGAACTCCTCGACCATGGGTTTCCAATTAACATAATAAAACAGTATACACAATAGTGACGTCGGGAACACTTGTTATTTGGTCACTCTCTCGTTTGGATAATGGTACCCGTAGACCATGTCCGGATGGGTTCGACTGGAGTGCGGGTTTCAGTATGAACTGCCAGTGGTATGGGACACTGGAAGAGATTGAGTAAAATATCAGGTGGTACTGATTGCTACTATTGTATAAATAACATGACTTGCCTGATACATATATACTATTGTTTAGTTGTACTTGTTACTGTTCCTGCTAATTTATTCACTATCATGCGCCATGCATGCATTGTTACTTTACCTGTTTTATGCTACACTTTCTGAGGTGGCATACTGCTCATGTACATGTATACTTTGCATTGCTTATATTCTGTTTTGCATTGTCGATCTGCTCACTATGCACAGCACAGTAGGATGGTTATGTTGCATATGCCATCTGCATGTTCACTTCTATCACGTCACCACTAGCATGTTCCTTTCTATCACGTCACCACTAGGCAACAGTACTTATTATATAAACTGGATACGACTATAGACATGACCCGATGATAGCCGGCTAGGTAGTGATGGTATTAAAAGATAACATGTCTATATTTTTCTACTGCTTCTTATATACTTCTTATGTAGTATCACTATTACAGCATCATGTATTATATATTAGTATCGTGTTTGTATTACTATATATATATTACTACCTCCTCCTTCATTTTACCACTCACTAGGTCGCTTTCTGACGACCCTGAGTTTGCGTGCCCAGGTTGGAGATCCGAGTTATCGTTCGGGCAGCTAGTTCATTGGATTCACATAGAATACTTTACCATCGGGATTCCTTCATAGGTATCTATGTGCTTTGTTCCTGTTATCTCCATTATTCCTGCATTTCTATTTGTTATGATCACTAACCCCTTTCTGCAGGTATTCTTGTACTTATTTCCTGCTGGAACTCTTGTGTATATGGAGGCCCTGTCCTGTACTGAGGCTTAACGTACTCGTGAGTGTGTTTTCACCTCGCGTATGTACGTCACCATAACGTCCCCATACCTGCGGGATCGGGGCGTTACATTTACCGAGTTTGCCCCCAGATAGAGAAGTGGAATTTACTATTGACTTGTTACCTGAACTAGTCCAATTTCTAAGGAACCATTTCAGATGGCCCCAGCTGAAATGAAAGAACTTAAAACTCAATTGCAAGATTTATTAGACAAAGTATTCATCCGACCAAGTGTATCACTTTGGGGAGCACCGATATTGTTTGTTAAGAAGAAAGATGGAAGCATATGGCTGTACATAATTTACAGGGAGTTGAATAAGGTTACTATTAAGAATCGATATCCACTTCCTCGCATCGATGATTTATTTAATCAATTACAAGGTGCTTGTGCATTTTATCAGGATATCACCAGTTGAAGATTAAGCTGAAAGATGTGAATAAATCAGCTTTTAGAATAAGATATGGACATTTTGAGTTCTTAATCATGCCTTTTGGACTTACTAATCCCTAGCAGCATTCATGGACCTGATGAATCGAGTATTTCAACCATATCAATTTATAATGGTATTCATTGATGATATTTTAGTATTTTCAAAGAGCAAAGGAGAACATGAAAATTATCTAAAGATTGTCATCCAAATAATAAGAGAAAAGCAGTTGTATGCTAAATTTAAAAATGTGAATTTTGGTTGGAACAAGTGGGGTTTCTTGGTCATATTCTATCCAGTAAAGGAATATCGGTGGATCCAGTCAAAATTAAAGCAATCAAAAATTAGCCTTAACTCACAAATGTTACAGAAGTTCGAAGTTTTCTGGGGTTGGTTGGATACTATCGAAGATTTGTAGAAAGATTTTCACAGATTGTAGCACCATTGACTCAATTAAACCGGAATGATAAGAAATCTTTTTGGGGAGCAGATCAAGATAAAAGCTTTCAAGAATTAAAAACAAAGCTAACGACATCCCCAATCTTAGCTATGCCCTCAGGAGCAGAAGGATATGTGATATATAGTGATGCATCAAAGATTGGGCTAAGATGTGTTCTAATGCATGTTTTCCATCGAAGTTATATTAGTATTCATGGGAACTTACAAAAAAGGGGTAGAGGAGAGAAATTACAAGTAATCAAAAAAAAATTATAGGTAGATCTCCTCAGAGATTTATGGAAAAATATGCCGGTAGGAATCTGATCAGCGCGCGATCACTTTATCCCTTTGATGATGCAATCGATCCGACGATCAAGCTGCCTCCTAATAGTATTTCCTTCTCGCTTGGTTCTGGGAATCGAGTATTTGGAAGCAGGAGAACAAGAGAACACTCTCTAGAATCTTTAGTTGAATTTATCTTCTCTCTAACCCATTTTGTAACGGTCCCAGTCTTAATATTTTCAGCTATCACAATCATCATAATTATTCTTAATCCAAGCGTGGGACCCATTAAGATACAACACTTCAATTTCGGCTAACGTCAGCCTACTTAAGGCTTAACAATATATTCTGCTCAAAATGCATATGTGATCTCAGCATGATTTATCATATTTCCAAATATTGATCTGACAATCTGGTAGGAAAACATAGCCTACACATTACTATTCTATAAAACTCCATAATATTACACAAGATTCGAGTCAAGCACCTAATAATACAAGCATTTCAATATTTTACAAAAGTTCATGGCAAACATCAACATAGAAGTTTTACATAATTTTTCTAAAATAATATATACATATCAAAAGAACATGCCAAAAGGGTGAAAATATCTCCCGCTGTCACCTATCCCGTATATTGCCATTAAGCGGGTCCCTTACCTTTATCCAAACTTGAAGGTGATTAATAAAACAGGGTGAGCTCGACAGCTCGGTGAGTAAAACAGTAATTATATGCATGACCATTATGTATGTCTATTTGGGATTTATCATAAAGTTAACAATTGTAATTTATACTATTTTGCACATTTTTGGGTATTTGCTGAAGTCCTATCCAAAACACAGAAATTGGTGTTATTAGTCGACTTGCCTATTCCTATAGTCAATTAATACTGCTATTAGTCGACTTATATTGAAGCTATAGTTGACTGGGCTCTGTCCAAAAAAATACTCACTCTCTGTTGGCTGTCTGTGACTTACCTAGTCGACTACCCTATCTTGTATAGTCGACTACACTTGGTACTAGTCGACTTATAAACCATCTATAGTCGACTAAGTCTTGACCAAAAAGATGTTTGCTCTCTGTTTGCTGCTTATAACAATTTTAGTCGACTACCCTATCTTGTATAGTCGACTACTCTAGATACTAGTCGACTTATCACCATCTATAGTCGACTAATTATGGCTAAAAGAAGATGTCCACTCTTTGTTTGCTACCTGTAACTAAATCTAGTCGACTAACCTATCTTATATAGTCGACTAGTGGTGGTTTCAGAGACTTGCGTACTTGTATTTCGCATCTATAGTCGACTTGGCTCATTGGTTAGTCGACTAATCTAGTTAGAATTTGCCTATATCAGTCGACTCATCACAGAGTCTAATGTTTAAGATTTTATATAATTTTAACATGCAATTTTTATCTTAACCATATTAACATACTTGTTAAACATAAAATTAGACTCCCCCTTTAGTCACCTCGGTTAAACCCGGTCCCTTCCCCCTATACGTTATTTAACGTAATATTCTCCTCTTCGATCACCTCCGGTTCAACCCGTGCAGAAATGTTGTTGAACATGTGCAGAAATGTTTGGTGTGCCAGCAGGTAAAAGTAGAACATAAGAAATCTCCAGGGTTACTAAGACTATTGTTAATTCCAAAATGGAAGTGGTGTAATATTACCATGGATTTTGTCACAGGATTTCCTCGAACTCCAGGGTTAGTAGCGATAGGCTTACTAATTCCGCCTACTTCTTACCTATTCGGATAAACTATCCAATGGATAAGTTAGGTCAAGTATATATCGCGAAATAATTCGACTGCATGGAGTACCATAGTCTATTGTATCAGATCAGGATCCTGGAGTTCTATCCATATTTTGGAAGTGTCTATCTGAAGCTATGGGTACTAAACTACAACCAAGTACAACAACACACCCCTAGACAGATGGATAGTTGGAAAGGATTATTCAAATACGGGAGGATATGTTAAGAGCTTTTGTACTAGACTTTGGAGAAAATTGGAATAAATACCCACCTTTAGTAGAATTTGCGTACAACAATAGTTATCAATTCACCATCGGCATGCCCCCATTTGAAGCATTATATGGCAGGAGATGTAGGTCACCAATTTGCTGGGAAGAAGTTGGAGATAGGAGAACTTTGGCCCTAATATTATTCAAGAAACTACTGATAAGATTAAATTGATCAAAGAGAGGATGATGGCGGCTAAAAGTGGATAGAAAGCTTATACTGACAGGCACCGCAGATGGTTGGAATTCTTAGTAGGGATAAAGTTTTTTTTGTAAATATCTCCAATGAAAAGAGTGATACACACTGGCAAGAAGAATAAATATATCCCCAGTATGTGGGACCATTTGAGATATTGGACAAGATTGGAACGGTTGCATACCGTTTAGCCTTACCTCCGGAAATGAAAAGAATTCACAATGAATTTCATATCTCACAATTGAGGAAGTATTTCTCAGACACCAGCCATGTTATATCCTATCAACCACTGCAACTCCAAGAGGATATATCTTATGTGGAGAAACCAATTCAAATAATAGACTGCAAGATGAAATAGTTAAGGAACAAAGAAATTTATCTGGTGAAAGTTCTATAGAGGAGCCAAAAGATCGAAGAGGCAACCTGGAATTGGAGGAAGAAATGCTGAAGAATTCTCCCTACATATTTGAAGGTATGTCTAGTTTCGGGGACGAAACTTTACTTTAGGGGGTAGTACTGTAATGCCCGATATAAATTTATTATAATTAGAACCCTTACATGATCATTATATATATATATATATATATATATATATATATATATATATATATATTTTACATAGGACTATAATGGATATCTTGTAATATTTTGATTATTGCTTTTATTTAAATAATTAAGAGATAAAGTTAAATTTATATTATATGAATAATTAAATTTTTGATCAAAGGATAAACATAATGCATATAGGTTAATTCATTGTAGAATAAAAATTTCATGCCTTTACATATATACATGTATTATACATTTATTGTTGTTATATGAGATATGAAAGAATTCTACCATTCCTTTTAGTCAAAGTTGCACCATGCATATAGTAGGTGAGAGGTGTATGGTGGAGATGGAGTGGGAAAAAATTAAGGCACACATGGCACTAATTTATTTGCATATGATTGGATTTAAAAGGGAGAAAATGAAAATTTTATTTTATTTTCATCAAGCAACCTCTCTCTCCTCCCTTTTCCTCTCTTCACCCCTTCCCCCTTGTGGCTTGCTCCACCGTCAGCCACAAGAGCCAGCCACCTGCAACCACCAGGGCAGTCGTCCTCCTCTCTTCTCTCTCACACTCTCTCTCCTCCCTTCTATATATACTCTTTTTCCCCTATATACTCACCCTTCTCCTCTTTAACTCTAAAAAAAATCCAATTTTTACCACAAAAATTCCTTAGTTTTGGAGGAGATCTTGATCCTAGCTTGAAGAAGATTACTCTCTACGGCAAGCTTGGTTGGAATTTTTGATTAGGAGTGTTCTTGCCAAAGTTTCAAGGTAACAAATTATTTTGTGTTAAAATGAACTTGATCCCTCTATTAGTAATATGATTATATTGTTATATAGGGCTTTGAGGGATCGACAAGTTGAGTAAGAAAAATCAGTGAATCTTTTAAAAGGTAAGTAAAGTCTTAACCCTAATGCAAGCATTAATAATGGTTAAAGATAAATAGTGGTAAAAAACACGTAAAAATATGGTTTTTATTGAATATTTGAAGGAAATACATATGCTTGGGGGTTAAGAAAATAGAATGTTATAATGTTTTGGATTAAATTAAGAAGGGGATTAGTTTCATGTAGATATTGTAGCATGTAAATTGCTAATTTTATATAACATGTTTTAACTTAAAAATCTCATCTATGTTGTTATGAATGAAATAAAAAGGATTATTTGTGTGTGCTAATTGCTTTAGGTGAAACTAATACTTATGTGAAGTGGGAAATACTTCTTTTTGGTGGTAATATTTTCATGATAGTTTTAATAATAAGCTCCTTTATATATATATATATATATATATATATATATATATATATATTATATATATATATATATATATATATATATATATATATATATAAAGGCATATTGTAAGGTAGTGTTGGTGACAAGTCTCTTGTACATTCGTTACAGATATGCATATGAAAAGAATGTTGCATGTTAATGTAGTTGGTAAGTCCATCATGTTCACACATGAAAGAATGTTGTATGGTAATGTAGTTGGCAAGCTCATCATATTTATGTGTATATAAAAAGATTATTGCATATTAGTATTGGTGAATAGCTATTTATGTATTCATCATTTATATGTGAAACCATCATGATTGTTATAACTTTAAATGGTAAAGACTAAAACATGCATGCAAGAAGAAATGTTACATATTGTTAGTTGATAATGAAATTGAGTTTTCGGAGGAAGGGACCAGGTATAACAGGTGGGTACGAAGATGGGGTAAAATTTTATTTTCGGAGGAAGGGATCGGGTGTAAACAGTGGGTGTGAAAATGGAGCGAAACTATGTTTTCAGAGGAAGGGACCAGGTGGAACAGGTGGGTGCGAAGACAGAAGAATTATGAATCAAACTAAGTTAAATTGTGTCATATACATGCATGTAGATTCATTTAGAAATATGTGTTACATGCATTGAAATGGTTGTTTTCCTTCTACGAAATTTTGACACTATGCATGTCGTGTTATTGTATTGGATTAAATGTTTTACTTGCTGAGCCGTCGAGCTTACCCCATTGCTAACCCCCCTTCAGTACTAAATAAAGGTAAAAATCCCGCTTAAAATTTGGAGTGGGATGTCGGAAGGATAGAAGACTCATTTTGACTAAGACCTTCACTTTTTAGATGTTCCTTATTTATGTATATAAACTTTTGAAGCTTCTTATGTATAAGATGGATGCTATTATAAAATATATGTAATAGACAAATTATGAATGAATGTAACTATAGTAAGTAAGTAGTAATGTAATTGTAATAATTTCAAGCAATGGACTTTAGAGGGTGATAGTTATAAAGTATGTGGTGATGTTGTAGCAATATGTTGATGGTATGGACTTTGATGAATTCTAGTTGTGACATATATATTTATATATATGCATTGATAATTATATAAGTAGGCGAGGTCAAGTCGAATTTTTCTTATTAATTGCATGGGTGATTGTTATACATTAAGAAATGCTGAGGTTGGTGTATGTTATGAAGGCTATCTTTGATGATGTATTGTGTAACGCCCCTATCCTGGCGGATACGGAGACGTCACTGCGACGTATATACGTAGGTCAGAAAGTACCCCCAAGTATATACGCTAAGCATGAAGTACAACAAGGGTCAGAGTACACGACAAAGCGTGATATTCATACATATGCCAACTTAAAAGTACAAGTACAAGTTATCACAAGATATGATAAAATATTACACATTACATGTATCTTTTATCACAACCAAGTCCAAAAGTAAAAGATACAATATGAACACAAAATGCTCACGAGTAGGATGAAGATCTCGTGAGTCAAAAAGAGAAGTCTGGCACAAAGGACTGGAACTAGTCTGCCTGCTCACTAAGAAAAGCTTGATCCTCGGTGGAAGGCTCCACTTCGATCCAAGCTTCGGAACCTGAATATACAAATCCAAGGGAGTCAGAACTTCCCAATAATGAACAGGCTACAGCCAAATGGCTAAGAGACAAGAATATGAGAGTTAGAACAGTATAATGAATACAAATCAACAAGTAATGGAAGCATAAAGAGTAAAAGTCCGAATACAATAGATCCACAGTTAACGTCCTTTATTATTATTACTTGTCTTACTGTGATATCTAGCTATGTGAACCAGCGTCCCAGCGCACATAGATCCATATCCTAGTAAAGCAAGGTTGTTATTGGAAACCAGCGAGATTATCAACGAACTATGTTTACAGTGGGTCCCGTACATGCCCGGGACAACGGTCCAGGATTGTTCCGTTGCTTGATGACGGAAACCAGCCGCTAGGCTAACAGGAGGGACTTATGTATGCCCTTATCATGATGGTACCAGTAATGAGGGAGCAAGCACTCCCCTCGGTCCCCTGGAGGCCCTCAGGTCAGACCGGAAATATGATTGTACAATATACCTAATACCACTGTAAACACGAACACATATCGATATCCGCATGTTTCCCCCGACCCACATGTAAGTTGGTCCATTTTATACAAAAGTAAAGTGTATCATGCTTGGTGTTAAGTGATGGCATGATGAAATGGAGATATTCCTTATTTAACAAGTTATGAAGTAAGACTATATAACAACAAGTCATGAAGTAGCAAGAAGTAGCATCCATCAAGTAATAGGTCATGAGGTACCAGTCATGAAGCATAAACAAGAATAATATATCACACATGTATCAAGGGTAAGATCCAAATTCAGAAAGGAAGGCAACTATAACAGACAGCCTGAATTAGTCGACTAGGTGGAATGGTTAGTCGACTAATAGTGGTCTCTAGTCGACTAACAGTCTGGATTAGTCGACTAAAACTGGGTTCCAGAGAGTTGGAATTCTGTTTCAGGAAAAGTTAGTCGACTAGGGTAAAAAGTGTAGTCGACTAACAGTGACTACAAGTCGACTAACAGATACGCAAGTCGACTAAATCTGTGATACAGAGAGTTGATGTTTTATTTCAGAAAAAAATAGTCGACTAGGGAGGAATGGGTAGTCGACTAAGGATACCAAGTCGACTAATAGTTAGGATAAGTCGACTGGAGCCGAGAGTTGGGTTTCTGGTTCAGAAAAGGTTAGTCGACTAGGGTGGAAAGTGTAGTCGACTAACAAAGATTTCTAGTCGACTAATAAATAGACTAAGTCGACTAAAACTGTGTTCCAGAAAAGGTTACGTTTCAAAACAGATGGGTTAGTCGACTAGTCCTAGGTCAAGTCGACTAATCGTGGGAAAACAGAGTACAAAAACAGAGTTTTTGAGGGTGGTGTTTGATGATCTAAAAATATGATTTTGAAGCTACCAATATATAAGATAGGTGAACACAAGTAAACTAGGAATTAGACAAGTCTTGGTGAGTAAAAATACTCACAAGGAATGGTTTATCGAAGCTTTACGAGTTCCGAAAAGGTCGTTGTCGACGATATCACCAACTTGATCCTTGGCGATATAAACGACGAAGAAAACTACGATCTCAATTCCAAAGTAGTGGTAGTTGAAGAGGAGATGAAGACTTAGGTGAGCTTTTGGAGTTGGGGTGGAGTTGAGATGGAGGAGGATTTGGTGAGGGCTAAATCTTTGGTGAAATGAAGAAAAAGGAAAAGAAATGTAAAGGAAATGTATATAGGTTTTAGATTTTGTAAAGGAGTTGCAAATAAGGGAAATGAGAGGGGGTATTTGCAAATAGGGGAGGTGAGTGTCTCCCTTGGCCTATCATGGCGGCCAAAGAAGAGAGAGAGAAAGAAGGGCATTAATGGTAGAAGTGTGTGGAGTTTTGTGGAGTTTGTTGGAAAATTGGAAAAGATTGGAATTTTTGGAAATTGGAAATCTTGTGGCTTGTGAAGGAAGGAAAGGAAAACAAGAGAAAGGAAAAAGGAAAAGAATTTATAAATGAAGATATTTTCTTGGACTTAGAAATAAAAATATTAAAAAGACAAATTCCCGGGTTTAAGTCGAGGATGCGGAAAACATTTCGGAAAATACCGAAATCGTCCCGAAATCAAGTATCTCGGAACGACTCGTAAAATTTACCAAAAATCAATAATAATATTTTAAGACTCCTGGTGAAAATTCGTTTGGAGAAATAATTTATAGTTTTAAAACTAAAAATCCGGAATCAGTTAGCTACCGACTCCGGTGGAATTTTCATAAAATCATAAAATTCCCAGAAAAAGTATTTAGGTAAGAAATACGATTCTAAGAAATAATGCCTAAAGGACTTTCTAGAATTTCCTAACTGTTTGTAAGATAAAAATCCGGGAATCGATCAGCGACACTGGTCGACACCGGTTTGAAGATTTTCAATTAATTCAGGAAAATTCCAGAAAAAATTATAAAATCTAAAATATTGGAAAATAATATTTGAAACTGAAATCGGTCAAATACAGGAAGTAAATCGAAAAAAATACGATCAAAAAACTGAATACGTAACTAAGTACGTATTCCAGGAACGGGGTATTACAATCCATCCACCTTACAAAAATTTCGTCCTCGAAATTTCAGAAAGTGAAAGGTAACAGCAAGGAAGGATGAGAAGAAGGATAACAGTAGAGAAGGATAGAAGAAGGAATCTTACCAATTAAGTTGTGAAGAGTTGCGGATAACGCTCACGGATAACATCCTCTCGTTCCCACGTGGCCTCTCCTGGCGCATGCCTGTTCAAGACACCAACACTAATGGTATTGCCTTATTCTTCAATGTCTTGACACTTCTGTCCAAAATGGCCATCGGTTGCTCTTGATAAGACAAATCCGGTTGTAGTTCCAGTTCGGAGTGATCCAGGATATGACTATCATCCTTGACATACTTCCTCAACTGTGATACGTGGAATACATTGTGAACTCCGTCCAACGATGGCTGTAATGCCAATCGATAAGACACATCTCCCACACGGTCCAAAATCTCGAATGGGCCGATATATCTCGGACTAAGCTTTCCACGAGTACCGAACCGGATTACCCCTTTGTAGGTGATATCTTCAAAAACACATGATCTCCTGTCTGGAATTCCAATGGCCTTCTCTGTGTGTCAGCCCAACTCTTCTGTCGGCTCTGCGCTGCCCTGAGGTGATCTCTAATAATCCTGACTTTCTCTGTTGTCTGAATCAGGATCTCTGGCCCCAAAAGTCTCCTCTTACCGACTTCATCCCAACAAATCGGTGACCTACACTTCCTTCCATACAATGCTCAAATGGTGCCATCTTGATACTAGCCTGATAGCTGTTATTATAAGAAAATTCAGCTAGATGAAGATGGTCTTCCCATGATCCCTTGAATTCAATCATGCAGGCCCGCAACATGTCTTCAAGAATCTGGATAGTCCTTTCAGATTGTCCGTCTGTTTGAGGATGATATGAAGTACTGAATTTCAGACGAGTTCCTAGACTTTCTTGGAGACTTTCCCAGAAATGTGATCTGAATCTTGTGTCTCTGTCTGATACAATACTAACTGGAACTCCATGTAGACGAACTATCTCCTTCATGTACTTGTCTGCCAAAACCTCTATTGTCTGGCCTACCCTGAATGGTATGAAGTGAGCTGATTTGGTGAGGCGATCAATGATTACCCATACAGCATTATTACCCTTAGGACTGCGAGGTAATGCCGTGACAAAATCCATGGTGATGTGCTCCCACTTCCATTCGGGTATTGGTAAGGGTTGTAGAAGTCCAGCTGATCTCTGATGCTCTATCTTTATCTGCTGACAGACTAAGCACTTGGCTACATACTGAGCTATCTCCCTTTTCATAGCATTCCACCAAAACTGCTTCTTTATGTCCTGATACATTTTGGTTTCCCCTGGGTGTATGGAATAGGCTGAACTGTGTGCTTCTGCTAGAATCTTCTGTCGAACTTCTCCTTGGGGAACACAAAGTCTGCTACCAAAAATATAGTGCACCATCTGGATGAATACAGATATCAGTCCTCAATCTAGCCTCTACCTGAGCTCGGAATATCTGTAATCTGGGGTCTTCCTTTTGAGCTTCCTTGATCTCATCTATCAAGGCTGACTGAATCTGCAAAGTCATGTACTGTCCTGCCTTATCAACTCCTCGAACTACCATTAAGTCAAACTTGATGATGTCTTGAATCAACTCCTTCTGCTGAGTAAGTTGGACTAGCACTCTATTCTCTGGCTTCCTGCTCAGTGCATCTGGAACTGTATTGACCTTGCCCGGATGATATTGCAAGTCTATATCATAGTCCGCCATAAGCTCCAGCCACCGCCTCTGCCTCATGTTTAATTCCTTCTGTGTGAAAATATATTTGAGGCTCTTGTGATCCGTGTATATCAACACTTTGTCTCCAGAAGATAATGCCTCCAGTCTTTAAGGCAAATATAACAGCTGCTAGCTCCAAGTCATGAGTTGGGTAATTCCGTTCATGAAGTTTCAGTTGTCTGGATGCATAAGCTATAACATGATCATGTTGCATTAGTACACCCCAGGCCTTTTCCTGATGCATCACTGAAGATGACCATCCCTCCTCTTCCTGAGGGAGTCCTCAAGATTGGAGCTGAAATGAGTCTTTGCTTCAATTGCTCAAAGGCTGCAGTACATTCTTCTGTCCATATGTACCTTTCTCCTTTCCGGGTGAGCTTGGTCAACGGGGCTGCAATCTTAGAGAAATCTTGGACAAAGCGTCTGTAATATCCGGCTAGTCCAAGAAAACTCTTAATCTCCGTCACCGACCTTGGAATTGGCCAATCCTTCACTGCCTGGACTTTGCTGGGGTCAACTGAAATTCCTTCGCTGAAACCATGTGTCCAAGGAAGGCTATACTGTCCAACCAGAAGTCACATTTGCTCCTCTTAGCATGAAGCTGCTCCTGCTGGAGAGTCTGCAATACAATCCTCAAGTGTTCTGCATGCTCCCTGTTGTTCTTTGAATAGATCAAGATGTCATCTATAAAAACAACAACGAATTGATCCAAGTAAGGCGAGAACACTCGGTTCATCAAATCCATGAAAACTGCAGGGGCATTGGTGACTCCGAAAGGCATAACTAGAAATTCATAGTGGCCATAACGGGTCCTGAATGCCGTCTTCGGAATATCCTCTTTCTTCACCCTAAGCTGATGGTAACCCGACTGTAAATCTAATTTAGAGAATACACGGGCTCCATGAAGCTGATCAAACAGATCATCAATCCTTGGTAAGGGATACTTGTTCTTGATGGTAACTTTGTTCAATTCTCTATAATCAATACAAAGCCTTTTACCACCATCCTTCTTGTTTGCCAATAATACTGGAGCTCCCCATGGTGAAGTGCTTGGCCGAATCAATCCCTTATCAGAGTATTCCTGCAGCTGCTTCTTTAGAATCTCTAACTCCGTCGGTGCCATCCTGTACGGAGCCTTGGATATAGGAGCTGCTCCAGGCACAGTACCAATAGAGAACTCAATCATCCTTTCAGGTGGAAGTCCTGAGATTTCAGCAAACACCCCCGGGAATTCATCCCACACCGGTGTGCCCTTCTGCATCTCTGAACTAGTCATCCGAGTCTTTCTCTTGGTAGACTTCAATTCTCCACTAAATTGGAATTCAGGCTGAAGAGGGATTCTGAAATTAATCTTCTTCTCCCTACAGTCAATAACTGCATAATATTGACTGAGCCAGGTCATGCCTAAGATTACGTCGTACCCTTTGGTGTCTAGTACGAGCATATCTATGGCCAAGGTTTTATCACAAAGTTCTACTGGGCAATCAGCACAAACTCTAGAGGATATGACTACTCCATTCCCTGTACTAATCTCCCATTTGTGGTCTAAAGATCTAACAGGTATAGAATGCAATGCCACAAAATGATCTGAGATATAACAATGGGAAGCACCGGAATCGAAGAGAGCTAAAGCAGGTTTTGAATGTACTCTGATGTTACCTGTTATCACTTCCTCAGAAGTCTCAGCCTCTTCTTCCGTCAGATTATAAGCTTGACCCCTTCCACGCCCTGCTGCAGTCCTAGCTCCTCTCTGAACTGGGCGAATAGCTTGCTGTGAAGGAGGGGGAAGAGCTCTCCTAATCACCGGTCCTTGATTCCTCTGTCCAAGAGGCCCTGGAAGTGATCTCTGTCCATTTGGTCCTTGTAGTGCTGGCAAAGCTTGGCCGGCTATCCCCATTCTTCTGTGTGGACAGGCTTCTATGGAATGGTCTCGGAACCACATACCAAGCATAATCCATTTGCCCTACGGCAATTCTGTCGAATGTGACCTGGTTCTGACAATAGCTACAGAAGGATAATGGTTGGGCCGTCTGGTAAGGAGCTGGTCGGAATGGTTTGCCTCATTGACTGAACCTTTGCTGCTCTGTATGGCCTCCTCTTCCTATTGGTGGAAATGGCCTCTTCATGGCCTGGTTCCTCATCTGGTTCACTTGCTTCTTCTCTAGCCCACGCTCCACTTCTCGAGCTATGGTGAGAACTTCTGAATAAGTCTTCAGCTGCTGGGGCATAAGAAAACCTGGATGTCATCTGCAAGCCCTGCTGAAATCTACTTGCCCGCTTCTCCTCATCAGTTACCATGTATGGA
>JAVJIF010024920.1:0-92637 GCA_038442645.1 Agave tequilana | reverse complement strand
TTTAAGAAGAGTGTTTGGAAACTAAGCAAAAAATCAGCTATGGGAATTACTGTTTTTTTCTTTAATGAGTGAACAATTTTATGAGTTGTTAAGTGACCTGCTTCTTCTTTTCTTTTTCTTTTTTTTTTTTTCTTTTTTGTGTTCCCCATTTTTCTTGGTCTTGGTTTTTTTTTCTTTCGGTGGGTGTTAGTGGGGATTTGCTGGTGGTTAAAGCAACTTCAAAAGAGGCTCCTTAATTTTCAGTTATTTTAGGGATAATATTAATTTAGGGAGCTCTCTGTTCCATTTATGCTCTAAAGGACCTCTTCTAAATTTGAGTTATTAAAATTTTATTATTTTTTAAAGTCAATTTGATCAAGGACATTTCTTATTATTTAAAAGCAATTTGTGATAAATTAAAGATATAATAATATATTTTAGGAGTAATTTGACTCTCTATATTTGCAGAGCTTGGGGCTTACTCTTAAAATAGAGGGTCATTTAAGGAGTAACATTTAGCTCATTTATTGATTTCACTCCTAAAATAAAGAATGAGAGAAATAGAGAGCCTCTTTGAAGATGCTCTTAAGGTACTTGATTCTCGGCCAACTTCAGGGGAATTTTTCACGGTTTACCTAAAGTTTTAACTGAATATAATCCTGTCAGGTTGCATTTTTTTTTTTTTTTGCTTATTTCTTTTTTCCTTTTAGGCTCATTAACATCCATGACACTTGCGTATGGAACTATGTTGATGGATAT
Source organism: Agave tequilana (assembly GCA_038442645.1). Lineage (NCBI taxonomy): Eukaryota > Viridiplantae > Streptophyta > Magnoliopsida > Asparagales > Asparagaceae > Agave > Agave tequilana. The sequence goes on along the minus strand of JAVJIF010024920.1, from coordinate 91,899 downwards.
ATTCATGTACATGCAACATTCACGCACATGATTTGAGCTGGTATACTATTTGAAGTAGTCGGGTTGCGAACGCTCTCAACATAAGTTTAAAGAATTCAAACTTGAAAATCCATGCTGTGGATGTAGTCTACTATGATGCATATCTACCTGAAAATAAATGATGGAATAAATCTCTGATACTTATACCACTTGTGACACATATAATTGTTGGGATTTTGGTCAAACAAATAGTCTCACATCGGCTAGACATGAAGATGATCTTAGATTATAAGGATTTGGGCTACTCTACTAAGTCTTTTGGGATGATGCCCCGAATCCTTACAAGTGATTCAGAGCAATGCCCCGAACACCTGTTAAGCTGGATCTATAAAATTGAGCTCTCAAGGGAGGTAACCATACTTTAGGTGCTGCTGAAACGCAGTGAAGAAAATCTCGATAGAGCACGTGAAGATGAGCTTACAAGGAGATTCTTTATTCGAGAGAGGGATTGTTCGGATTTGGGTCAAATAAATAGTCCCACATCAGCTAAACATGGGGTTTATAATGATTTGGGCTACTCCAAGGTGGGGATGATTTTAGGCTCATAATGATTTGGACTACTTCACCTAGAAGGCTAGTCTTTTGGGATGGTGACCCGACTTCTTACAATAATGATTAGACTTGACTATGTTTAGAAGAATTTTGTGTTAATTCCTTCTAATTAAAGTTCAATGATAAGCCATTCAAACAAAAATCTGCTTTATTAAAGTTGATCAATAACATTTTGATCACCCAAAGCGCAAACAAATTTGACACTTTCTTCTTTTGTTAAGTAGCACAAAATAGACCACTGAAAGTAGCATGTTCTTACATTTACGGTTTGCGGGCACCAATTTGTTGATCGAAACATTTTAAAATCCTTACTAATTTTTGTCAGGGTTTATACATTTTAATTATAGTTCTAAATAATTAGCCAATTTTTGTTGGGTTTTAAACATTTTAACTGTAAGAAAACTTAATACTTACCTGTATATCAGCTTGAACAAAGTGGTCTGTCCACTTGAATGGATTAGAATTTGATTTTCAGGATTTGGCTTCAAATCTTTTCTGAAGTAGCCCTCTATCACCTATATACATATTGATACATTAAAAATATATATTAATTAAAAATATACGTAAGTGTGTGTGTGTGTGTGTGTGTGTGTGGGGGGGGGGGGGGGTGGTTTGTTTTGTCTATGGAGAAGATATATGTTAAGAGAGATGCTAGAAGAAGATGAATTTTGTATTTAGCGAGACATGTAAGGAAAATAATATATGGAAGCTATATTTTCTTAATTTTTCTTTTTTTTAGGGAGGGGTTAATTTACGGTGTATCGTAAATGTTAAGATAAGTCTATATCTGAAATAGCTAGAGTTAAAATACATAATGAAAGTGGTAAAGAAATTGATGAGTTATAGTTTTATGGTGTATAGAACATGAATGTTTAGAGCATGATTTAAAAATCTCAGTACGAGTATGGGTATCGGCAATGATATTTAGTATCTATATTGTCAATATCAGTTATCATTAACAACAATATCGAGTGATATTAAGGTTAATATCATATCAGATACCTCAAAACCTAATACAATATTGCTGATAAATATTGGAATCAGTAGATATTTGAAGCCATGATTTAGAGGGCAATCATGGACGATAGAAAGTGCTTCTCTATTGTTGAGCGGTACAATGTTGTTGGGGTAAAAATGTAATAATATAATGTTAAACTCTTTATTAGATTAGTCACCTAATTCAGAATCATATTGCTTCATGTATTATGAGTCTTATAGTTACCAAGTTAGGACCAAAATCATATTAATCCAAGGAACCATATGAATTTGGATGGAAAAGATTTGTGAACGGAGTAAACAATTTCAATAATAGATCAAAATCTATTACTCCTTGATCAAAATTAATTCCGGTTGATTCAATAAATAAGTAAATAGCACCAACACAAGCAGAGAAAATAACATAGTATTGTTCGATTCATCGTGATAAGAGTTAGTGTATTTATTTCTAAAGTAAGTACTAAAGTATCGTATTCTATTTTTTACATTATCATCAATTTGATATGCATCTTTTGAAAAAAAAAGGTAACCTTGTTATTTTTATTCATTGTTGATAAAGTTGATAAACAATAAATTTCTATTGACTCCTTTAGATGTTTCTTTTCCCTATAAAGATATTGAACAAAAGAAATGTTTTTGGTGGTAATGTAATTTTGAAAATGACAAATGTCCATCAAAGGTAAGTGAACACATTCGAAACATATAAAATGCAACTAATCTTGTTTTGAAGGAAGCTATTACTGCAAAAATTGGTGAATACAACTATCATTAATAATTTCTTTTTTGAACCAAAACAAGAGATGGAATACCACAAAGAGAAAGTGTACCTAAGAAAAATATAATTTTGTAATTTGAATATATTTTGTTAAACCGCACATAAGAAACATTTTTGACTTTTATCCGATGAATATCCAACAATAAGTTCCATTGAATGAATAATAGATGAAGATCATACAAACAATAAAGCTCTCAAACAAGCATGAGCGATGAAATGGAATACTCGATAAGAACATATACCCATAGCTAATATAATATGACCCAATTGAGATATTGTAGAATAAGCTAAACTTCTTTAAAGTCTTTTTGAGCAAGAGCCTTACTAACTCCTAATAGTACTGTTATTATGCCTATTAAAGAAATGAGATTCATTATGTAAGATATAACTGTGAAAAGAGGAAGAAGTCGAGCTACAAGAAAAATTCTCACTGCTATCATATTGCAGCATGTATAAGAGCAGAGATGGGAGTGAGTCCTTCCCATAACATCAGGTAACCATACGTTAAGGGGAGACTATGCAGATTTAGCAAATGCACCGACAATTAAAAAAGAAACACAGAGAGTAGCAAATAAAGAATTTACTCCATTATTATGAACCAAGTTGCTAACTATTTTGAACAAATTTGAAAATTCTGAACTACCAATTATCAGAGAAAGTCCAAAAAATTCTAATAATAAACCAAAATACTATATGTGATTGGTTACAAAAGCCATTCAACAAGCGCTTGTTGCAATTGGTCATGTGAACCAAAAGTTGTTAATAAATACGAACACGTTCCTACAAGTTACCAAAAAAAATATAAATTTGTATCAAATTGAAACTAGTAACTAATTCCTACATAGAAGTATTGAAAAAACTCATATAAGCAAAAAAAAAAAAAAAATCTCAAATATCCTTGATCATGAGACATATAATTGTTACTATAAATAAAAACCGTGATTCCAAAAGTAGTAATTAATATTGACATACTAGAAGTAAGTGGATCTATCTAGTGTCCAAACTCTAAAGAAAAATCATTATTGACGGTCTATATTACTTTATTTATTAGGAGTCATACTGTAATCATATTTTCTTATAATAAGAATATAAAGAAAAGATTCGTGAACTTTGTCCCACGGGGAGTTTGTTTTATAAATTGTTGGATGGTTATATTCTTGAAACTATTTGGCAATTAATTGAACTCAATTTTCTTTTCCGAAGTTGCTTCTATATTCGTTGTTTTCGCATCAGTTTTTCAATATTACACACCCAACCTTTTTAGTTGCAATACCTAGCTTATCAATGCAATGCTAACGTCCCATGTTGCATGGGTGTGCCCCGTTTGGGTTGCGTATGAGTGCCTACTATGCTTGTGACAAACTTTCGCCACGGACGAGCATAGATACATATGGCCCATGTCTTCGCATATATCCTGTAATACTTCTATTCTGAAATACATGACTTAATAATGAATGATAGTATGTTTAAAGTGTATACATATATTTGTTGATTTTTATTTATTTTTCTTGTTATAAATACCTATTGTTATTATTGTTGTCCATATTTAGTTATTGTTTTTTTTTTTTTTTTTTTTTTTTTTTTTTTTTTTTTTTTTTGCCTTTTCTATATTTCCTTGGCCCAATCCTTTGAGTCCTAAAGCAAGCCCATACTTATATTTCATTTTTTCCTATTCCTTGGCCCAAACCAAACCCATTCAAATTCTATCCTAATCCAAATCCTAATTAATTTATTTTTAAATCCTAACTATAATATCCAAATCCTAACAATTAGATTTAAATCCTAACTAATCTAACTTAATCCCTTAATAATCTCTCTCTTTCCCCACACAGAACCCCTAGCCCTCAGCACCCGCACTCTCCCTGTCGCACCTCTTCTCTTCCTCCATAGCCGAGCCAACAGTAGCTTGACGCAACGACGGCAGCCGCTTGGCAACCTCGTGCGCCCCCTTCCTCCTTCCAGGAACCAAAAGCAACTCATCCAGGCCACCTCTCTCCCTACTGCACACACCCGGTTCCCCAGCATCCCCACAGCCCATGGCAATCTCCTCCTCTCTCCAACACCCGCGCAACCACATCCTCGGCCTCCTTTCCCCCTCTGCTTTGCCGTAAGCACCTGGAGTGCAGTGACTTAACCGGGTTCTCCCCCTTATCCTCGGCAGCCGAGCTCTCTCTCCATCGTGCGCAACTCCTAGCCGACAGCACCCATGATCTCTCCCCTGCCTCCTACACACAGCCACACGCAGACCCAACCTCTGAGTAAAGCACCCCGAAGCCACGCCCTTTACTGTGCCCCTACATCCAGCGCCATGGCAGCCCCCTTGGCCCCTTCTCCTTGGCTTGCTGGCGGAGCCCAGGACATGCTGCCTCTTTATCCCTGTTGGAAACAAGTGCAACCACCCCAGCAGTCCACCCACGCACACAGCAGCCGCAACGCATCTCCATGGCTTTCTCCTTCTTCTCTTCACCCCAGGCCAAGCCACACTAGCGCCTCCCATGACCAAACCACCATCCAAGACCCGGTCAAGACCTCCCCCTTTTCGACAGCGCCCCCGACTCCACCGGCGAACACCGCGGCACCGGAGCACTTCCATCTCCCCGGGCCACCCGCATCTCCTTCGTCGAAGCCCGAGCTTACTACTCTCCTCCACGTCCTCCGCCCGCTACCCACAAAGCCTCCCTATTCTTACTGCTTCCTTGTTGCTCAGAACTTTGGTGATCTTTCTCTGTCTCTCAATTTTTAGTATATAGTCATTATTACTAAGCTTATGTGGTATTGATAATAATTATTATGTTTGTGTAATGTAAAAGAGAGAGTGTGTGTGTGTGTGTGTGTTAATATAATGTGTATGTTATTTATGTATGTGTGACTTATATTTATAGTTATGTATGTTTAGTTGCATGTGGCGGCGTTTCGGACTCATCCGTATGACCCAAACTCAGTAAGGAGAGATTCGGATTTGTACTCATTGTGGACCCGATACACTAGTGAATGAAGACCGACTCATGAGATGATTCAGAGATTCCTCAGTGGAGACCAGATGGAGATTCGATTTCAAAACAACGTCATTTCAAGTGAGTGTTTGTTTTTGTCTTATTTTCTTATTTACCATTGCCAATAAATACTTGTATTTTACTTTTATCATTTCATGTGACTGTCTGAGATTTTTACCAGTATTATTACATATATCACTTCATGAGACATCAGTGATTGTTCACCTTCTTTATTTAGTTGATATAAGCCTATATTAGTGCCATTTCATGTGTTGGTAGTTTTTCGTTGTTGTCTTAGGCCTAGTATTGGAATATCTTAAACTATGACTTGATTCGATCTATTATTGGCTGGATTAGTTCAAGTTTGAGCGTCAAATATATATGAACCTTGTAATTTAATATTGAGACATTAGACTTATACCATTTCATGTGTAGATGATTCCCATTTCAGATTCGGAACTAGTCGTGATGGATGTTAGACAGTAAGTAGATTGATCTTGAGTTGGATTGGTTAGCGATTATGGTTAAAGGTTTATATTTTATGTGAACTGTTTATCAGATATTTAATTGGTGATTATTTTGATAAGAACTCATTTGGATATAGAGGACAGATTAGACATGATGTTATTTTGTTAAGATAATAGATTTTTTTATGCTTGGATCAATATATGGATTTATTTAGAGTTAGAGTTGATCTGAGATTTATATTCCTTTTATTGGATCTTGATCAGTACTTCGATATGATTGATTATGTTAGATTATTGGTTGCAAGGATCTCTGAATTCTATTCGTTGATTAGTTTATTATAGTATTGATGATATCTTGTTGATGTTGAATATCAGATGTAGACTATTCTAGATTGCAGTTGTTTGAGGATGTTCTTTCTTTAGATATGATTTCGGTATTGTTGATCTAATTGATTCGAGGATAATCAGTAGATTGTATTCATGATCTTGATTAAGTCAGTTAATAGAGATTGAATTATTGTGATAGTGATCTAGTTGATATCGATGAGCTTGTACTCCAGAGTTGATAGCAGGTATTTGTTTAATCTCGGTTATTGGTGATTAGAGTATAAGAACAGATTGATAAGATGAGAGAACTGATTGATAGTTTATTAGACTTGTGGGTTACTATACCAGATTACTTTGATATGAATTGATACTTCATGTTCGTGATGATTGTATTGAGACTATGGGTTGATGGATCAGTTACTAATATTGCTTTAGTACAGATGGATGAGATTTGACTGGTTCTAGATAAGACTGTATTGTAAAAGATCAGTGTCTAGACCTGCTACTGTAATTATTCATGTTACTGAAAACTACTGGGAAAGTATCGTTAGACCGTAACGCTCAGTACAGCTCTATTCATCGTGTACACGGTTACTGTTATGTTACTGTTCACTGTTCTTATTACTGTTCACCGTGTATACGATTACTGTTACTGTTACTGTATTGTTACTGTCACCGCATCCTCCCACATTCTAGTTACATGGATTTTGATTTTTTAACTGAATTAAATAATAATGTAAAAAGATAACTTTTACTGGGATTAGAAAAATTGATGGAGGAGATATCGTCTGTATTTTGGGTAGACCTAGATACAGGTTGCCCAGTTGACTTACGGTTCCACTACGGGGTTTCAAGGGATGACTGACATCCATCTGTTCATTGTTCCACAGTGTTACTGTGAGTATTGTTCCACAGTGATACTGTGAGTACTGTTACTGTTACTGACTACCTGGTGGTAGGGCCTAGTTCAGTGCCAGACATCTGGGTTGTGGTCCCGGGTATGTATGAGACCCACCTAAAGTATGGACAATGTCTCCAACCAGTCAGTTTCAATAAAATAGGACCCTGATTGGCACGTGTAGTAGGCGTAGTATGGGATGCGTCTATTACAGGTGGCAATTGGTATTTGCTGACATAATAATAATAATAAACTGTTCATCATATATTGTGATTGATTGTAGACACCTGGTATATACACATGTTATGATAGACATCTGGTTATACTGTGTTAGATACCTGATTGTACACCTGACTATAACACTGACAGGCTTAGTTACTGTTCATCTATGTTTGGCATATTATTTTACCTTATCTTGTATATTTCCTTAATAACATGCTCACGCGTTATATGCACATGCATTTCCCTTTTATTCTCACACATTCACTATGAGTTTTGACTCCCTTGATTTGCATATCCAGATCGGTGGCTATTTATTGCTGATCAGGTATTTGGAGAGGATCGCAAGCATGTCGAGAAGTATCGAGTTCTCTTTATTTGATTACTGGTGTTCTCACTTTCTTTTTATTCCTGTCATTTCCTTTTATTCCAGATATATAGGACTCATTGTTTATTCTATTTCTTTCTTTATCTGTTATCATGTGTGGGTATTCATATATTATATTGCAGTGTTGTCATGTCATTATAGTGATTATATATCTTGTTCAAATTACTTTAAGCCTAGCGTATATGCGTGGGGTATTTTTCTCGCGTACGTATGTCGCCGACTCTCATCACGACTCCGTTTTCACGTATTATGGGAAGCAGGGTGTGACATATTCAGCCAAGAATCTTCACCTATTTGTTTTTCATTTATCTTTTATTGACAGAATCTTCTGTAAAGTACTTCTAAGGAGACAACAAGGAAAGTTTTTTGACTAGATACAGATGGGAGAGCTCTCCAGCAGCCTCTCAGACAAGATACAAAGAGGGGGGAGAAGAGGACGACTCAGACTTTATGTGACAGGTGACACAGCAGGCTATTGAATTTTTTCCCGCTCAGCTTTGTTTCCAACATGACTTTTGCTACAGTGTTAGATGTAAGAATAAATCTGAGAACTAATCACTGTCACCGATCTAATTGGCCAGGTCCGTGAATATCAGGTGAGAGGTTTTTCGTTCAATAGAACGTTCTTTAATTATAGAACCATCTTGCAATTACCTTCCTTGGTTAAACACCAATTAAACTGGTATTAGTCAGTCTCTATATATAATAATATTTATGAGCATAAATATTTCAGTATAACCCCTGTAAAAAGAACGTTAGTTCAATTATACAGCAATGGTTTTGAATAGTACTACTAAATCACCATATGATCGAACTGTAGTTAATCAATACCTTCACAAAGAATTCAACACAGTTGGACAAGGACAAATTTCAGGGAACATATTTGTTTTAAATTTCTGGGAGCATATTAGAAAGGAGAGAGAGAGAAGAATTAATATCTTAGGAAGATACAGATTCAGACAACAATTCTGTATTTCAAAATCTGTTGAATTTCTTGCACTTCTTTCAGACCGAATCTCTTAACAGATTTTTCTTCAAAAAGCTGAATTCTATCTTCAGAGGAAGAGGAGAGTAGAGACTCACTCGGTTCAAAAAGAACCGGACCTGATTGGGCCCGCACCCGCAAAAAGATTGTTCTGACGCGCGAAAACTCCAAGTACCCAAAGGCCCATTTTCCTCTATTCAAACACTTCAAATATCTACTCCATATCCAATGTGAGACTAAATGTTTTAGCGACCTTTTAATCCCTTTAGCTTTTGAATTAGGCTAACTTTTGACTTGAATATCTCATTCATTTAAAAAAGGAATTGAACATGTGAATGTATCAAGTTCATCTACAATGGAAGGAGAACACACTCCAACCATTATCCGATTGATTCCATCAACGGATTTCGTCTTAATTCAGCTCAAAAATTCACATAAAATTCTTCGTTTCCCCAACAACAGGAACTCCTGTATTTTGCATTATAGAAGTTTCAATGTTGTTAGTCTTTTTCCCGATCATCTGCACTGTATTTTTGTATATTTTGCTCCCCTGCACATATGTGCAATTTTAGCCTTTTTTGAGGAGGATTTGTTGTTTTTTACGGTATGCTTTTTTGAGGGTAAATTTTTTTTACTGCATGCTTTCTTGTATATTTTCATTAAGAGCTTTTTAATGAAATTGTGGGTGATCTATATAGGTTCACCGTTTTCTGGGGGAAAAAAAAAATCCAGCGAAGAATGTTTAAACTGATCTCCTTGCCCAAACGGTTAATCTGATCTGTTAATTGATTGGAGAAGGAAAGAAATTAAGAGGATCATATCTTTATGTGGATGAAGTTTTATTCTTTTTTTTTGTCTGTTTTTTTTTTTTGTGGGTGGGGAGCAGAGACAGACCTCAATGGTATTGTTTGTTCTGAGCTGCACTCCCATTGATCATCTCTGGCTCTTTGATGCTCAAATATACACATTATTTGCATATAAAACCTTATCGAGATATAGTTACATGCATGTAACCCTTGGACGGTGAAGTATATCCATTTCAAGAAATTTACCCATAACCCTGCAACCCTTTTATCTATAATTATTTATATTTATATCTATATATTCATAACACTTATATTGCAAAATTCAAAATGTATGCCACGTAAATTTGGAATATGACACCCACGTTCTTTTATTGTCCCATATTCATATTCACATGATCATATCTCATTTTTTTATCGTGTCATATTCATATCCCGGAGTCTGTACTGGTGCAACCTTGACAACATCATGCAAAATGCAAATTATGACAGTGAAGCAGAAATTTGCAATAGAAGTGCAGTGTACTGGGAGGGATATTTACCTTAGATATGAAATTTAAATTATATTATATAATGATTATCCAATAACAAGAAGCTGCAATGTTTCCTGTTGCACTCGGCTTCAAATTAAACCATGACTCTTATCTCCTCTCATTTTTCTATGAGCTAAGCTGCATATATAAGTTGCTTGTGTCAAATTTGCCACTGTGATCATGGGAATACATTTTTTTTATTGTTAATATAAGGATATCCTAGTCACTTCTTAGACTAATCTCCTGCAAACCACAGTTTAACACTTTGACTGTGATAGAGAAATTTGAAACATAACCTGTTGGGAAAATATTATCCCTCGTAAGATTCAAAGCAACAATATTAAAAAAAGCAACCGATGACTGAGGAGATATATGCAACAAAACAAGTCACGTGGGAACATGAATTATGGACTGCTAGTCACATGGAGGACACGTCATGGAAACAAGTCTGTAACTCGGATGTGAGACGCACGTGTTATACGACAGGGACCCTCTCGATTCGTAAAAGTAGTTCTACTCTGTCATCTATGTCTCCGCACGCACGTGCTTGCGCGTGCGCATAAAAAATACCACGTGATATATAACAATATGACAGTTGATTAAAATGAAATCAGCCAATCAATTGTACAAATTCAAGACAAACGAATGAAACAAACTCACGACAAAACATTGATTCAATAAGCATTTTAAAACTGAACCACTAATTGATGTATTAGAATAAAATAACAATATTGGCTATTGGTATATGGCAGCAAGAATAAGAATCAATGAGCATAAAATAATGTATTTGATGTACGGTAGTAAAATTGTTAAAATCAAAGAGGATTGTGTCATGCAGAGCAGCAGAGGCTGACAGCTTCCTAAGGGATGCCGGTGGCTAGAGACAAGGGTCGCGCCTACTAGATGCATTCACCGCTATGCTTCCACTTGACACTATCGTAACGATAAACACCTCTATCATCAGTGATCTTATCTTGAATTTTCAATACTTTTGACCCTCCATCTCGATAGAGCAGAGAACCCGTCGTTGTCTTTGTTTTGCTACCGGAGGCTCTGAGAAAGCGAAATATGAGGCGTGCATATTAGGGTGAGATTCAGTTCATGTGTGTGAGCCACACACATATTATAAGGATGGAATACCTCGTTGACACATGAAAAAGATGTCTGGTTTAAGAGATACAAAACTTTAAAGTTTTTAGACCTCTTATAATATTATTGTTAGATATAGAAATAGATCTGACAACTAATCACTGTCACCGATCTAATTGGCCAGGTCGATGAATATCAGGTATCAGATCTATTCCTATATCTAACATTCTTAAGTCAATTACGCCCCCCGCTATGGTGCTAACGTGTTACTGGACGCTAGTCTCCCAAGATACAACACTCCTTCACGGCATTTGGATAGCACCACTACCAATTTTCGTACGGTCGAACCGTAATTAATCAATACCTTCACAAGGAATTAAAGGCAGCTAGACGAAGACAAATTTCAGGAAGAATATTTATCTTAACTTTGGAGGATTCTCTACTATAGAGAAAGGAAGGAGAGAGAAAAATTAATGTCTTAGGAAGATACAGATTCAGACGACAATTCTGTATTTCAGAATCTGTTGAATTTCCTGTACTTCTTTCAGACTGAATCTCGTAACAGATTTTTCTTCAAAAAATCTGAATTCTATCTTTAAAGGAAGAGGAGAGTAGAGAAGATTGTTCTTCGAAACAGTCTTGAGAATCTGTTGGAGGAATGGTTGCGACGGTTCCTGTCTGAACCGTTGCAGCGCGACAGGTATGGGTAGCGGAACGAGTCTCGTACCGCACCTGTATGGCCAGGTACAAAAAGAACTGGACCAGGTTGGATTTGATCCCATGCCGGGATGGGGGCAGCAGCGCGCGCGTATGGGCATGGTTTCCCCCAAACGCGCGCGAAAACTCCAAAGTACCCAAAGGGCACACCTTTTGTTCTCATATTTCTCTGTTTAAACACTTCAAATGCCCACTCCATATCTAATGTGGGACTAAATATTTTAACTATCTTTAACCCTTTTTAGCTTTTAAATTAGACTAACTTTAGACATGAATATCTCATTCATTCGAAAATAGAATTAAACATGTGAATATACCACGTTCATCCCCAATAGAAGGAGAACACATTACAACCATTATCTGGTTAATTCTATCAACGGATCTCGCCTTAATTCAGCCAAAGATTCACATAAAATTCTTCGTTTTTTCCAATAATCCCCCACAATGAATAAAGATTTAAGGAATTGACACACAAAGAGACTGACTCAATAGTGAAAGATACTTTAGAAAAGAAATTACATTAGGATAGGTGAAATAGGTCTTAACCTTCTATAGCGAAAGTTTTATTAGACTTACTGGCTAATCAGTGAATTAAGTTTTGAACTGTCAACCGTTTGTGCAAGCCAGGTCAAAAAGCTTCACATAGTAACTTTTCAAAATCAACTTTGGTTCTCGGTTGTGTTCATTTTGGCCCTAAACATTTTTAGTTTCAGAAAATATCTTTAAGGTATCACAGCCTTCATAGAGACTCCCAAATAGCCGATCTAGCTCTATACTCACATAGGCAATCGTCCTATTAAGAGTTGTCTACTCTACCCCACTTGTTTTAATAACAAGATATAAATATCATTAAAAGCATTAAGCTTATCCTTAATCCACTTATAGAAAGCACTTGGATACACCATAAGAATGAGTTGGAGTCAAGCTATTAAGTGCTTACTCGCAGAGTCTATCATAACTAATTTTTTCTCTTGAACTTAGTCCGTGGGATCTCCAGCGCCAAGTAAGGTTTCCATTAAGCTGATTCGGTAAGGTTAGGTTTTTAGACTCATTTCCCTCGATGCGCAGTTTATACGCTCTCCACTTAAATTTTTAGTAAACGGATTCGCTAAATTATCTTTTGACTATAAATAGTCAGTAAAGATTATTTTATTTGAGAGCAACTGCTTAACAATATTATGTCTATGACGATTATCTAGACTTACTATTATATATAAAATTTTGTGCCCTAAATATCGCTGCTTAATTATCATAGTGAATGCATATGGTGGACACTGACTTTAACCATAATGGTATATCTTTCAAAAATTATCGAAGTCATTCTGCTTCTTCTCCAGCCTTATCTAAGACTATAAATTCTGATTCCATTGTGAAACAGAAAATGCAAGTTTGTTTGAAAGATTTTTCAACTTACTGCTGCACCTCCAAGAGTAAATGCGTATCCGCTGGTTGATTTTGATTTCTCAGAATCTACAATCTAGTTTGCAACGCTGTATCCTTCAAGTACAGGTGGATACTGTCCATATCTCAAGGCATATTTCTTGGTATGTGATACGTACCTAATGCTCATAGTAGAGCAGTCCAATGATCATCGTTAGAGTTATTAGTGTATCTGTTTAATTTGCTTACAACGTAAGAAATATCTAGTCTAGTGCAATTCATTAAATACATTAGACTTTTGATAATCTGAGAACACTCCAATTGTCTCCAGTTCTTGTATTCTTGCGAAGATGGATGTGTGGGAGAAAAGGATTTTATTCTCTTTTATCCCATGCTCTTTGAATCTACTATCTTATCCACGTAGTGAGATTGAGACAGATTGATTCCATCTGGTGTTATTGTAATTTTAATTCCTAAATTATATCAGCAACCCCCTGATCCTTCATGTCAAAGTTGTTGGATAACATTTTTTTAGCGGACTTAATAACTTTAAAATTAGTTTCAAGTATCAGCATGTCGACTACATATAGACAAATAATGAAACATGCATCTCCAACTATTTTAGTGTATACACACTTATCACATTCATTGATAGTGAATCCATTTTTGATCATGATACTATCAAATTTTTCATGTCATTGCTTTGGAATCTGCTTTAGACCGTAAGGATTTAACCAATTTACATATTTTATGTTCTTGGCCTTTACTATAAATCCTTCAGGTTGCTCCATATATATTTCTTCATTTATTCACCATTTAAGAATGAAGTCTTGAGATTCATTTGATGAATATCTAAGTTGTGTAATACTGCAATCACAATTAACATTCGAATGGAAGTATTTTGTTACTGGTGAATAAGTATCAAAGTAGTCAAGTTCTTTTTTTGTCGATAACCCTTGACTATTAACCTAACCTTGTACTTATTGATAGATCCATCTGGTTTTAATTTTCTTTAAAAATTCACTTACTCCCAATGTTTTTACTGTCTGGAGGCAAATTCGCCAATTCTAAAATGTGATTGCTTAGGATGGGTTATACTTCGCTTTTATAGCTTCTTTCAATATTTGTGTTTCTGGGGTAGACATAGCCTCTTTAAATATTTGAGGCTCGCTTTTAATACTATATGCTATGAACCAAAAGATTTGGAGATTCTTGATCTCTGACTTCTTCTTGATTCAACTTCCACATTAACAGTTGGTTCATTAGGGCTTTCATTCCTGAATGCCATCTCGTGTGTTCTTTTCTCAGAAATCTTATCTTCTTCCCGTTTGTATGAAAAGATGTCTTCAAAGAACACATAATCTATAAATTCGATAATCATGTTTATATGGATATCCAGTATTTCTGACTTATATACCAGAAATCTATATGCATTGCTATTTAAGGCATAGTCTATGAATATGCAATTCATTGTTCTTACTCCTAACTTAGTCTTTTTACGCAGTAGTGCTAGTAGTTTTGCAAGACACCCCTACATTTTGAGGTAATGGAAAGAAGGTGCTCTTCATGACATAGCTCAAATGGTATAAGATCAAGTTTCTTGTGGGGTACTCTATTTAGAATATAATTTGCAGTTAACAAAGCTTCCTCCCCACAAGTTCTGTGGAGCTTCAAAACTTACGAGTATGAAATTGACTATTTTCTTCAAACTTCTATTCTTTCGTTCAGCAATCCCATTTTACTGTGGAGTATATGGTGTTATAGTTTGATGGATTGTGCCAAATTTTGCACATAACTCACCTAATTCATTTGATTTATATTTTCGCCTCGATCGAATTTAGAATCTATATATTCTTGTTGAATTGATTCTCAACTTCGGTTTTATATGTTATAAACATATTTATTACCTCATCCTTACTGTTTAGAAGATACACAAAACAATATCTTGTACAGTCATCAATAAAAGTTATAAAATAGTTTTTTTGCCTCTTGTTGGTATAAATTTCAAGTCACATAAGTCGCTATGAATTAACCCTAAAAGTTCTGTATTCAGTCATTCTGTATTCAATCAATTGAGTGAAATGAATTTTTTGCGAATTTGACCTCAACATAAATCTTACACTTGCGAATTTTTTCTAAGTTAAGCTTAGGAATATATCCTACATTAGACAAGTTTTACAATGACTTATAATTTATATGCTTTAATCTAGCATGCCATAAAATGGGAGACTCAAACAAATAAATAGAAGTTTTTCCTTTATTGATGAGCTTAGGGTATAGGTACATGGACTTTTTGTCCACAACAGCAACATTGGCCTTAAATAGGCCATTAACAAGATAACCCTTACCCACATATACCCCACCCTTAGTAAGTACAAATTTATCTTATTTGAAAACTATTCTAAAGCCTTTCTTACTAAGGATTGATCCAGAGATCAGCTTCTTGCGGATATCTGGAACATGTAGTGCATCATTCAAAGTGAGTCCTTTTCAGATGTCCACTTTAGGATGACCTTTCCTTTTTCCTTAACCTTGGAGATGGCTGAGTTTCCTATGAAGAGTTGCTCATCATGCTCTAGTTTTTTATATTCAGAGAATAATATTTTTTCAGAGCAGATATGCCGGATAGCCCCAGTTTCTACCCACCGATCCTTCTTGTTAGTTGTCATATTCATCTCTGACACCACAATTGATAGGCTTGGTGACGCATGATCGGTCAGGTTTGCATGTGAATGATCCTTCTTGTTCTTTTTGAGACGACTGCGACATTCATTCGCCTTGTGTCCTTTATTGCAGGTGTAGCAAGTTCCCTTGAAGTGCTTATTTTTTCCTTCTTGGTCCTTGTCTTTATACCCCTGAGCAGTCTTCTTTCGCTTTAAGTCTTTGAAAGTAGACGCTTTTCTCTTTGAGTCTTCGATCACATTGGTCTTGGATTTACAGGAGTTCTTGTTGTTTCTTTTCTCGGACTTTCGGTTGTCCTCCTCAATCCAAAACCTCCCAATGAGATCTTCCAACTTCAGCGCCTTGCACTTGTGCTTTAGATAGTTCTTGAAATCTCTTCACGCAAGTGAGAGTTTCTCTACGATAGTAGCAACCTGAAAAGTTTTAGGTAGAATCATACTTTCAGCCTTAATTTCGTGCAAGATAAGTTGGAATTCTTGCACCTGACAATCACAGTCTTATTGTTCACCATTTTGTATTCCAGAAATTATTCCATGACAAACTTCTTAGTACCGGCATCCTCAATTTTGTACTTATTGTCAAGACTTACCCATAACTTCTGTATCGTTTGAATAGAGCTGAAGACATTGTACAGAGAATCATCCAATCCATTTAAGATATAATTTCGGCAAAGAAAGTCACCTTGTATTCATGCATTAACTACAAGAACAGAGTCCCGATCAGTTTTGGGTTCCGATGGATCCTCTTGTAGGAATTTGACCAAATCAAGAGTAGTCAAGTAGAAGAGCATATTCTGTTGACATCTCTTGAATTCAGTGCCATCGAATTTTCCCAAATTCTCCAGCTCCGGGTTAGGAAGTGGAGTAGGCACCAATATCTGAATTTGCATGTTTGGTACATTGCTGGTATTTCTTGATTACTCTCAGACATCTTTTGCAATTTTAAGCAGAATAGAAGTCACTTCAAGAATAATAATTGTCTTAAGGAGATTCACTACATGCGTACCTCACTCCATCACTGTATAATTGAACTAACGTTCTTTTTACAAGGGTTATATTAAAATATTTATGCTCTGTATATAAGGACTGACTAATACCAATTTAATTGGTGTTTAACTAAGAAAAGTAATTGAAAAGTGGTTTTATAATTAAGGAACGTTCTATTGAACGAAAAACTTCCTACTTGATATTCACCGACCTGGCCAATTAGATCGGTGACAGTGATTAGTTGTCAGATCTATTTCTATATCTAACAGTTATAAGAGAGACAATCTCACATGTCAACGCGAAATTGGTCTTCTTATAATATGTGTGTGACTCACACACATGAACCGAACTGATTAAAGTGGGCTTCCTAAGTTACTTGCAGCGGGTATCCTCTTCACACTTGGCTACCCCATGTTTATCCTAGGCACAAATCATGGCACACTAGAGGTGTGTCCTTTCTTCTCGTATCTGGAAAGGGTCTTCTCAAACAACGCCCACACCGTATATGAAGCAAATTGACATCCCACTCGTTAACCACATTAATGGGAGAACAACCCAATCCTTGGAACATAGTCTCAAGTGGCGAAGAGCCTCATCAAGGTGCCAAACCTTCATGCATGTCTGAATTCTCGGAGAAGATTAACCTGTTGTCCTTGGAGTGATTTTTGTTTTTTGAGTGACTACTTTTTCACGGGGCATCATGAGACCACAAAGGTCGATGTTCGTCCTTGCTTGACGGGTTGATCTTGATCTTGCACTCAAGCTCCTTTATGCCTTTACACTCCAAGGTCGATCACTGTTGACTCGAGGAGAAACCCTTGCAGCTTTCATTACCTTTGGGAGACCTACACTACACCCCAGAGTATTTGAGGTTGGCCCTTGGTCTATGGGTATTGGCTCATAGTTGGAGTTCTAGCTTAACTCTTATCGAATCGGTTCTTGTGTGTGAGCCACACACACATACAATAAGAGGGCCAATCACGCATTGACACGTGTATTAATCCTTTAATAATATGTTATGTGTTTGAGTCTCACACACATATTATTGATACATGAGCTGATCTCTCGTTGAGTCTGGGTCCAAGAGAGGGCAACGGTGAGATATGGAACTCAATGTATTTTGTTAACCATTAACTATACTGAACCGTACAATGTTTAAAGAAAGGTAGAGAGAAAAAACTGGGGGGAAAAGGAGGAAGGAATATGCTATTTTACTTTTCTTTTTTTCTTTTTCTTTTTTTCTCTGTTTCTTTTTGTGGAGACTGGCTATTGTCTTAATGAAATTTTCTAATTAGTTAATGTTTTTTTTTAAAAAAAATGTAAAGTCAATAATAATAATAATTATCTTTCACACAGATAAGTTCTATCCGTAACAATAATTCAAATCACAGTCTAATAAATTATATCTTCCTTAACTAAAACTTAAGTAATTTGTACACTAAACAAAGTTTCTTTTTATCAAAAGTAGAAACTAAATTCCTTAATAAATTCAATTTAAAATTTTTCTTTTTCAAGAAAATCTTTAATTGATTTTATTTTACAAGAGAACTTGTGGTGCACGTGCATAACACATGGCAGAAATCTGGTGGGAGATAACTTGAGCTCTGAGCTCCCTCTCACCCTTCGAAGCGAGTTCTCAGGTTTCAAATGTGCAGTGGGTAATTTCTATAGAATTTATTCACGCATTGAAATTATGGAGACGGATCAAGCAAATCACAAAAAGTCCAGTACAAACACAAAGAATTATATGAAAAATCCGAATGAAAAAAAAACTACACAGAGAGAGATATTCAACTATAATAATGGCGAATACATTAGGGATTCTCTGGTGTGCTCGGGTTTCTGGGCTCAATTCACTATCCTCTTCCGCGTAGGAAAGGATCTATTATTTATACAAGCAGTGCTTATTAGATAAGACTACAGGGTCCAGCTTTATTTAAACATTTAACCGCTTATCTCAGAGGCGGTTATGGTTGAACATCCGGATTTGAATTGGATGGACGAAAATTTCTTTTATCTGGTAGTGTGCGTTCAGCTGTTGATGTAGTTGATCTGTTCCCGAGTTTTAATTGTCGAGTTCAAATGGAGATTTGACTTAGAGATAAGAATACTGATAACTGATGTTATCTCTTTCTTCTAATCACCTGAATTGCTCGAAGTATGAATTGAATGAGAACTCCCGCTCGGAGGTTATGAAAGCAACCACGTGTCGCGTACCTGCTACAGTGCTAAATGGACATGTGGCGTGATCTCGAGGAGGTCAGAAATGACCCCTACACAATGAAAGAAGCAAGAAAAAGAGTTTGCATTTTTTTTTTCCTGATTAAGAAAACAGACAATTGAGAATAAAGAGAGAAAACAGGGATAACTTGTCAATCAGTTCTCTTATCTTCGTGATATGTATACAATGGTATCTTCATCATTGATTCAAAAAAAGAACAACTTTGGATTATGTGCATCCGGATGCTCGTGCCTGTAACTCGACGGAATTCCCCAAAGGGTGGGGCTACTTCAGATTCATGATCGTTTTCAGGATTAGTTCTGGCTTTTTTGTTTTCTGTCCATTTTCACATACATGCTCTTTTTCTAGAGCTTTTTTCAGCATGCTACATGTGATTTCTCATTTTATTTTCATGGACTTATTAGTGAAATAGTTTTTTAATTGGTTTTTCACGTTAGATTTATTTGGATTAGATTCTAAATTAATTTGAACCTACACAAGTCTAATTGGATTTTTACATCGGTCTCTATAAGCCTATGTTGTTGGACCCAATAAAGAATTGATCAAGCCTAATGATTTGAGTGCAGACACGTTTCAATTGCAATTAGCCATGAGTGTATTTAAATTAAGATGTGAGACTCATCTACAAGTATAGAACTTGTGTTATCAATCAAGGGTCTAAATCTATGATGAGTTGATTTAGGATTCCTTGATGCTATATATATCATGGGTAGGATTTTCTCTCCACTACCAACTAATATGACTTAATCTCTCTCTTGGAGGCCTCTCATCTCCTCTAAGGATCAAAAAAAGAACTTGATACCTGGAAAGAAGAATCTCCTCTATCAATTTTGGCGTCCTCGAGATCGTGCAACCTTTGGTTCCCTTCATGATGGAATCAGGTATGCCTAAACTTTCTTCCCTTTGATCTTAATAAAGAGACTATTGCATGTATGGGATCTTATCTGGAATTATTACTCAGGTATGCCTAAACTTTCTTCCCTTTGATCTTAATAAAGAGACTATTGCATGTATGGGATCTTATCTGGAATTATTATTAGATCAATAATTGGTATTAGAGGTGTAACACCCCCTTTTCGAAATACGTACTTATATATATTCAGATTCTTGATCATATTTTTTAATTTGCTTTACTTATTTGTTTTTATTTTATGATTATTTATGCAGTCATTTTGCATTGGATCCGGATTCGTGGACTAGGAGTTAACCCTAGTCTGAGCCGGAGACCTGATCCTAATATATTGCTCGATTTGGTCTGTCTGATAGTCAGAATTAACTGATTTCAGTTTCAAATATCATTTTTTAATATCTTAAATTTTTCATAATTTTCTAGAATTTTTAGAATTTAATTGCAAAATCTTCAAAGCCGATATCGACCGGTGCCATCGATCGACTCTCAGATTTTTAATTTACAAATGGAGTTGAAATTTTGAAAACTGTTTTTACATTGTTTCTGAGGATCATATTTTCTATCTTAACGCATTTTTGAATTTGTTTCTAAATTTATCAAATTTTCACCAGTTTTGTTGTCGACAAGTACTGCCAGTAGATTTCAGAATTTTAATTTGAAAATGGAATTGAATTTTTTGAATCCGATTTCATCATGTGCTTTAATATAATATTTATTATTTTTGAGAATTTTTTAAAATCGTTCCGAGTTACTTCATTTTTTGAGCTTTTCTAGTGTTTTCGGTGTTTCCCAGATTCCAGAATATTATCCAGATAATTTTTTTATTTTCTCTATTTTTCAAATTTTCTCCTCCACTCATTATTTTCCTTTCCTTTCCTTTTTTTTTCTTTCCTTCTCTTTTCTCAGAAAATTCGCAGCCACTTAATAAATATCCCAACCACTTTTTCTCTTACTTCATTTATGACGAGTACTCAGCTTGTACCAAATGCGGACCTCAGTCCCGCATCTGAGCTCAACTCAGGGAACACGGGTCTCACCTATGAGGTTTATTACACATTCGGCTTAACCTCTCTGAGGTTTATTAGCGTCTAGTCCCGCTTTAGCGTCGCCTGGTAGTCAAGCTTAGCGTTCAACATTTTGTCACATATTCGATTGAGCGGAACTCTGCCGTATTTCAAACTCGCATTTAAGACAGAGTCACTCCTGAATTTCGCTGTGCGTTTTAGTGATTAAATGTTGTTTGCTTACCTTACTCTAACATTACTTAGCACCGCTTGAATGTTCGCTTATTCACTTTTCTATTGGCAATTTAACTATTCTTTTCTTGATGGTTGTGAATGGTTTGAAGCCTTTACTTGAACCATTTTTTAAAATCGTATTGCTTTTTGGTATTCGTACCGATATCCTATATCGGTACTGTTTTCCTGTATTCATACCGATATCCAGTATCGGTACTACTTTCTTGTAATTGCACTGGTCCTCCGTATCGGTGCCATTTTTTCTGTATTCATATTGATCCCCTTTATCGGTACTGTTTTCATGTATTGTTCTATATGATGTGATATCTACTGTGCTTATTACTTGATGTACTATCACCTGCCTATGATCACTTGACACTGCATGCTATCAGTTACCACCTATTTGATATCACTTATCACTTGCCACCTGATACATGACTGTTTTTCCTGTGGTTATCACATTTACGGAAATCCTGTCTTGATATCCTGTATTATATACAGTGACCTGAATCTGTAGTAATTATGTACTCATGTAACTTCCTGAACCTGTCTTGCACCTGCCATTCCCGTAAATTGATAATTATATAATAAACTATAAAAAGGACAACCTACATCGGGTAAGAAAAAAACTAATGGATTTCAAGTGGCGAATATGTTTAAAGTGGTATTAGGTATATTGTGCAACTCAAACTTCAGGTTCTACTTGAGGGCCTCCAGGTATTCCGAGGGGAGCGTTGACTCGTTACCTCCTGTTATATTCCTGAATTAGCATAATTTAAGATCCACCTCCTGTTTGCCTAGCAGCAGGTTTCGGGTTAGCTTCGAACATCCTAGGTCATGGTCTCGGGTATATACGGGACCCACTGTAAATATAACCCATTGTTTCACCATCAGTTTTCAATAACAATCTCGGCTTACTCACATATGGATGTATGTGTGTTGAGACGCTAGGGCACATACCTAGATATATGGGTAGGACAAGTAATAATATAAGATGCTAATCAATAATTAGTCGTGCTGTTTTGCAATTCGAGTAGTATATTACGGAGAAATGAAGTATATGATATATAGATGAGGATTTCCTTATTTGGATTATTCCTTCGACGTACTTATCTCATGAAGCCGTAATCTGCGTTGTACTGCTGGTTTTGTCGTATTTGCTTTCATCGGGTTTTAAGTTGAATTTTCGATTTATTATTATTATATTATATATTCCTGATCTTTCCACCTGTGTATTACTCTATTGATCTCCTTCTGTTATCATATTGTACACAACCATCTCTTGCTTAATATTACACTTGTATTACTATGCCTAATCTTCTGACATGCTTATTCTTAGTTTTATACGGATTCTTTCGTTACCGTATAATTACTGCTTCCTAATGATGCTTCCTAATGATTCATACTGTTCTCTTTAGCTGTTATTGTGGCCAGCTTAGCTTGTGTGTACTCAGTCGCTGGAGATATGAGGTATATGGTATATAGATAAGAGTTTTATTGTTTGGATTATTCCCTCGAGATATCAATCTCATGAATCTATCTACTGAGTCCTACAATTGATTTTGTTATTTTTGTACAATTCATCATTTGAT
The DNA here is from genome assembly GCA_038442645.1 of Agave tequilana. NCBI lineage: Eukaryota > Viridiplantae > Streptophyta > Magnoliopsida > Asparagales > Asparagaceae > Agave > Agave tequilana. The sequence goes on along the minus strand of JAVJIF010024920.1, from coordinate 69,088 downwards.
GTTCGGGTGTGTATGCTCACAACACGGTTTTCAATACATACTTTTGACTCGGATTTATCGATACACGTGTGCTTATCCCTGCACACCACTTAACATTCATCACACCACTCATTGGGGAGTTTTGATGCTTAGCGTATATATGAGAGGGTATTTTCGACCTACGAATATACGTTACACTAATGTCTCCGTACTCGCGGGATCGGGGCTTTTCAAGAGCCTCCTCTTTATCGGATCATCGAGATCTAAATCAAAATTTTGATCTCGATCAATTGAAAATATGAACCGTCTCTTTGTTTAATTCAATAAAAAATTATTTTTTACGTCTCAAATAATTGAATTAAATTGAGATCATTATATTGAATTTTGTATATATTTTCTAGATTATTCTATGTGTTATTATCATTTTTAATTCTGTTTTTTAAACAAAAACAAAAATTAGAAATAAATTTAAAAAAAAAAGAAGAAATGACCTCAATGCGTGCGCGCGTGTGAGAGCAGTCTTTGGCTGACCGCACGCACGCACGGACGCCCATGGCCGTGGACGAGTTACTGGGGAATAATGTTGTTTCTCAAGACATGAGAACAGAGGTTCCTCCTTTTTATTATGATTTAAAATCAAGTGTTTGATTATTATTCTTCCATCATCTGTTCAAAAAAAAAAATTGTGTTGGGGTTTTGTTTTTATTTTTTTAATTTGGGTTATTAAGTTTGATTAGGGTTGGAACTAAGACTTTGATCCAATAAAAAAATCTAATCCTAATCAACTTCAAATTAAATTTATTTGGGATTGTTGAGATTAATTTGAGTTAGGGATGAGATAGAATTCTAATAGTAGAATTCAAATCTAATAAATGTACCTAATTCTAATTAATCTCACATTATGTCACACGAGTTTTATCCAGTATATTAAACCCGGCCCATTAAGAAAATTCATAACTTAACCATTGCGGGTCGGGTCTGATCCAGATCAGATAAACACTGCATATCCGTTTTACCAATAGAAGCTTTAATTAGCTGTTACGGGCTCATCCGACCTCTTTTTTTGAGCATGTTAACAGTCATTTCGAAGCTCTTGACAAGAAGTACTGTATTACAAGCACTAGACATGACAAAATAGTAGATGTTGACATAAAGAAGACATTGAAGTGTTTATTTACTATGGTAATATGTATCCTTACATGCTTCCGCTACATCAATATTTATTATATTACTTATATTGTTCTAGCATGATGAATATTGATCTTTACTACAATAGGTAACACATAGATTAAGATATATACGTGTTCAAGTTAAAAAATAAAAGAACTTTATATAATTCATGCAGACAATAACCGACCCAAAGGAAACTATTGTTTGACTGAATTATGTACGGCGTCGGATACTTGATGTGGGTAATGTAAGTAGGAGAATTTTGGTGTGTAGTAATTGGCCCAAAGGAAGATTGTCACACTATAGGCCCATATCGCATTACCCTCATCAAGTAGTCCGACGACGGAACAAGAATCCAAATGTGTAGATTTGTGTGGCCCATGCGTGTGACAATCGGCCCAAAGGAAAGTTGTTATTATGGTCGGGTCATTACATATATTATATGGTCGATATAAAGAACTTAATAAAGAGACAGTCGGCCCAAAGAAAGGTTATTATCTTACATAGGACCTAAACTTTAGGGTATCTATATTGGGTCAGTACAATGTTGGCATAAAGAGACACAACTTATTCTGAAAGTTTGACTGACAGCTCTATCGGTCAGACTAATTGCATTTTCTGAAGTTCATTTTTTAAGTCTATTACAGTAGAATTTTCTTTATGCAATGTTTATGTTAAATTGATAAAAAAAATTGTATGCTTATGTAGTCTAAATTGAATGGTTCAAATTTAACAAGTGGTAAGACCACGTAAAAGATCGTTCTTAGATTCATGAACCTAGACTACACCTTAAGGACTGATGGACCCCTAATATCACTAACAAAAGTTCAGTTCAAGAAAATACCAATTATGATAAGTGAGAGGGGTCCAATAGGATTTGTCTACTGGTCATAAAATATTCTATTTTTATAACTATTTGGGGTGCTATGCCTAATAAAGTCAGTGCTAAGAGTTTTCTAGTTGAAGTATTCAACCAGTTTATTAAATAGGATAAAGTTGAGGCGATCACATATATTAGCAAGCTGATAAATATGCACTACAACGATAAAGAAAACATAAGATAGTACATTATAGAAATGTCCAATCTTATTTCTAAACTAAAAACACTGAAATTGAAACATAAAAGTACACCTAGAGGGGGTGAATAGGTGTAGTGCTAATCTTATGACAAATGATGTGAAATTAAAACACTAATTGTCAACACATTATGTGCAATCAAGAGTGAGCCCAATTCTCCGTAAAGGGCTCTAGAACTACTCCTCTAAATTTCTCTAGACTAAAAGTTGAGGTATTTTAAAAGCTCCCATGGTTGAACACAAGTGAGGGCACACAAACAATATCTAACATGTATATGAATGAGCAATAAAGACAATGCAAGATATATATAGAAAGAGAGAGAGAATAGATCAAACGCAGACACAGTGATATGTTTCGAGGTTCGAACCACTGCTCTACGTCCCTGCCTTTACACAGAAGGAGTTCCACCATGTCTACATAGGAGGCTCGAACGTCCCCGCCTTCACACAGAAGGAGTTCCACCATGTCCACACAGGACCTTCCACAAAGGACCTCCACTGAGGAATTACAACTCAACACCGGGAGCACAGAACTCCACTCTCTCAAATACAATCACCTCTACACAAGAGGAAAGGTAAAAGCAAAGAAAAAGTTTACAACTTGGTGATCCAATGATCACAAACTCTCTTGGTGATCTCAAAGGATCACAAACAATTTTTCTCTAAACATAGCATTTACTATTTAGCGAATTATTAGCCTATTTGTCATCTAAATTGGATCTCACCTCTAGTTGAAGTCATTTGTCATCTTTATCTTTGCTCCAATTTTCAAACTGAATGAGAAAGTGAGAAGTCCTAGCCATATCTCACTCTTCTCACTAAATTAGGAACAAAGTAGACACAAAAGTAGGCGGCCCAAATCAGACATGAATAGGATGACACAATTCAAGCACGAATGCAGGCAAGAATGCACCGGCTCAGTCCAACACGTGGGACTGGGCCGATCTACTTTCCAACGAACTGGTATATAGGTGTATAGGTCCAAGCTGGGTCTAGGTATTTTTATGTGGGTTTTGCGTAGGCTTCACTATGCACGATAGAACACGGCCCACTACTAACCCTAGATCAGCCTACTAGACTGCATATGTTTAATCTAGTTTACAGCATGAGGAACTTCTAGAAAACTTTACTGGCCCTCTGTACGTTTATGCTTCTTTGTCTTTTATCTGTTGTTTTTTTAATATTGGCAGCATACATCCATCTTTAGTTATTTGAAATTAGAAATTTTCGTATGAAGCTAACTTGTGAAGTAAAGTATGAATTGGTTCAGAATAACATTTTTTTTTTTTTTTTGAGAAAAATTGGTCAATATGATTTGGGAAATTAGTAAAGGGAAGGAGAAGTTGAACCTTTACTCCCTAGCTTGGCCTACAGAAAATATTTAGCCAGTAGTTGGGATTTTCTCAGGAGGAGATCAGATTCACACTCTGGAGACTGAAAAAGCAAATGAACAAGGACAGATGGTTAATTTATTTTTTCTATGAAAACAAATCATGTCCTCACTCAAAATTGCTCTGGATGAGGGATGAATACCATTCACAAAGATGCCAGTTTATCTTTATTCCTTGTTCCTGAAATGTTACATCATTACATATTAGTCATATTTGAAATTTCACTTTCCATAACTAACGTTTTGGGTTAATTATTCATCAGACCATGTGACAGTATAATTTCCTCTCTGAGAGGAATATTCAGAGCCTTCTCACCCAACAATCCCCCCCTTCAAACAAAGAGTCTCCCCTACAAGTTCAACTATCGTCTTCAACTATCTTCCGAGTAGTGTCCTCGTCTCTAAGAGGACGTGAGACTATTTGTTCGACCCAAATCACAACAACGCCTGAACAAATAACTAACCTTCTAGATAGAATTGCCCAAGATCATTCCCACCCGATGTGGGACTATTTGTTTGATCCAAATTCCAAAAATCTGTTGTTGTCGCACTTTGACGGTATGGGACCATTCTTACAACCGCTGTGTTTTCTCCCTTGGACCGGCTTCTGTGGCGAGCACTGTTTCGTAGGCGGTCGATTGTGCTTGATATGTTGTCATCGGTGGCCTCTGTCAAGCTACCATCAACATGGTAGCTCTCAAATGAGCTTCGGCCTTCAGCAAGCTTCTGTAAGCTGACAGCGCCACCGAGTCTGCCGCCCCCTGTCAGGCTGAACTTCTTGAACACGAACTTCGTGCATTATCTCTGCAAGAAATTCACCAATTGAGTTCTTCCTGAAGCTAGCGCGGGGTCATGGATCTTGCACTTGACTGGCGGGGAGCAACTCTATCCCGGCCATGTCTTTCCGATCTTGCAGAGACGAGATGCGTGCTTTGGGCACTGCCCTTTAAGTATCCACTGAGAGAGCAGGATTCGAGTTCTTTCTTCTCTCTTTCTTCTCTCTTGGAATGAAAATCTCTTAACCCTCTGGAAACCAGATTGGAATTTATATAGCCTCTGTGCGTTGATGTTGTTATTTTTAAGAAACAATATATAAAAATAGATAGATAAATTGAAATCTCTTAGAAATAGATAGATAAATTGAAATCTCTTCGCATCTCTCTCAATATAGATTTTCTGTGTGTGTACGCTGACATTTTCGTACATGGGAAGAAAAAAAAAAAGGGCTCCTCATGGAAAATGGAGAGGCCACTGAAAAGTATCTTCCTGGATCACTCTCTTCCATCGTGTACATGGAACTTGGTTATATTACCTTTCACTTCTAAATATTTCTTATTAAATTTTCAAGGTACTTTCACTAATTTTTTGTTATTGGATCTTGATGGCATGTGTTTTGTTCTCTCTGCGTGTTTGGTGGCAAGGAAGAAGTGGGCGAAAGAAAAGAAATAAAAAATATAATTGCTCACTTACCTTCCTATTCAAACACTGAGAAAAAAAAAAAAAAGAGAGAGAAAAAACCCATTTTCTTTTCTCTTAAACCCATTTTTCTTTTACACAATCACTTTCTTACTTCCAGTTAATTTTGTGGTCATGTAAATCTCATTTGTAATAAGTTATAACTAAAAACAGTTAATTTTGTGATGTAAATCTCACTTGCTTTCTAATTATAATCTAATTTTTATTTTTCTATTTTTTATTTTTCTTAATTAATTTTTATTTTAATATTATTTTATAGTCAACTTTGTATTCAACTTTTTTATTTTTACTTTCGCATCACTATCCTAATACCGAAAAAGACATAACATTTTCAAATCACACTTCACAATAACATCTAAACACCAGAAAACTCACTAACCAATTCTCAAAATACAAAGAAAACTATTAGTACTTCCTCCCTTCTACCCCTAACCAAATAACACTTCCCTATATGCTCACTTCTACCCCTAACCAAAACAACACTGCCCTATATGCAACGCTCATTTTAAGGCGAATTCGGTTGTAGCCCACCGAGGCGACAGACTTCAGACCCCCTGACGTGATTTATACATTGCTACAGTTAATTTCCCCAATTCCCAAAATAAAAAAACCCCTTTTCATTTTCTCTTTTCTCTTTTACATAAACATTCTTCATTTCCACAGTTAATTCAGTTAATTTTTGTGGTCATGTATACAAAACAAATGTAAGTCTCACTTGCAGTCTCACTTTGTGGTCAACTTTTTTAATTCCACTTTTATATTATCATCCAAACACCGAAAAAGATATAATATTTTTCAAATCACACTTCTCAACAACATCTAAAAACTGAAAAACTTACTAATCAATTCTCAAATTCCAAAAGAAACTATTATCACTTTCTTACTTCTTCACTTCTACCCTAACCAAACAGATCCTAAAGCGTCCTCAACAACACTTCTGCGCTTCACAAGTTAATGCGCACCCTTTTTAAAAAGAAAAATGGCTGACGAGAAATAAATTTTGAGTGAGTTTTTTTAATTATAATTTGACATAAGTAGCTAAAACGAAATCTCTTTTAAAAAAAGGTTATTAAATTTTACAACAAGTTGATTACCTACTTTATAATCTTAATATACTAACTTAATAGATACAGTTATATTTATAAATTTAAATTTGCTGTAAATATAAATTTTAAATTACATTAGAATAAATTAAACATTTTATTTCACGTTTATCTTTTGTTTATACCTTTTGCATGCTTAATTGTGCGCGTAATCATGTTTGACGTAATTTATGCACGTGCAAATGAATAATAACAAGCATAACTTTTAAATTTATTAATTGATATTACATATTAAAGCTTGCATTTAACAAAGATATTGTCACTAGCAAATATAAGAGACTAAATAATTAATAATGACAAACACAGCATCCTTTAATATATTTGCATGTACCTAAAAACTTGTAATTACAATTTAAAAAAACTTGTAAATTACTATTGCCTAATTGTTTTGATTCATGAAGTACTTCAAACAGGAACTAAATATTTAGACTAGAGAGAGTTCCAACCTTTTCTTAAATGGTTCTTTGGGTCTGTTGGATTTAAGGAATTGGTGTGAAGTGAGAAAGTAGGAAGTAAGATTTAGGGCGTGTTGGTAAGTTGCAAAACATTTGCAAAATGCAAAAAGTTTTGCAACTTTACATTTACGGTTGTTTGGTTTCATTTGCAAATGTAAAATACAAAACACTTTTACAACTCTTCTTTTCTCACTTGCAGTTGCTACAGTTAAATTTGTGGTCATGTAAATCTCACTTTTACACTCATATTTTCCCACTTGCAGTTGCTACAGTTAATTTTGTGGTCATGTAACTCTCACTTGTAGTACACTTACAGTTCAAACAGTTACTTGATAATCAATATATAATTAAATATTATTAAATATTTAATATTTTAATAGTGTTTCTTATTTAATTATTAATTATTTTATATTTTTAATCTTTAACTTTTTATTGTTTTAATATTTAATATTTTACTATTTAATTTAATATTTTAATTTAATATTTTATTATTTTATTAATACTTATTCCATTTTTTATTATTTTATTTAGAGTTAATATTTTATTAATATAACAGTATTATACTTTAATATAAAATTACTATATATTTAATTATATTTTTTAATATAAAAAATTACTTTATTAATATCATATATATTTTATTATAATTTATATTTTATTATGTTAATATTGTAATAATAATCAGTATAATAATACTATAATGATAATTTATTATTAAATTATAATTATATTTTACTTTATTAATTTTATATTTCTATAATATTACAATAATATTATAATAAATTTATATTATAATAATTTTCAAGTATTTTTAATATTATAATTATAACTTATTTATTATTGTTGTAACATTTTTTAATATTTATTAGTATTCTTAAAATTTTATTAATGTTCTTTAGATTTTCTTAAAATTTATATTATTTATTTAGTTAATATTTTAGTAATATTTTACTATTTATACTAATATTTTATTAATATTATTGTTATAAATAAAATATTAAGATTATTAATTTTTATCTCAAATTTATTAATACAATTTAATTTGCAATAGTAGATTTAATTAATAGTATTTATAATATTTAAATCACTGCTATAGTTAATTTTGTGGTCAACTTTTCCACTTACACTTTTACATTACCAACCAAACACTGTAAAACACAATATACTTTACCATTTACACTTTTACTTTATCAACCAAACACCGTAAAACACATATACTTTCCATTTACACTTCACTTTATCAACAAACACCGTAAAACACAATATATTTTCTCTGCTACAGTTCACTTTTTCCATTCTCATTTTACGACTTACGACTTGCGACGTTTTGCAACGAAACAAACAGCCCTTATTTCCTTTAGAAAAAAGGGAAATGAGTAGTAAGTTTTTTGGTGTTTGGATGGTTGTTGGGAAGTGTGGTTTGGAAAATGTGTTGTCGTTTCCGGTGTTTGGATGGTAATGAAAAGTGGAAATGGAAAAGTTGACCACAAAGTTGACCGCAAAATAATATTAAAATAAAAATTAATTAAGAAAAATAAAAAATAGATTGTAATTAGAATGCAAGTGAGATTTACATCACCAAAAAATTAACTGTTTTATGCTATAACTTATTATAAATGAGATTTACATGACCACAAAATTAACTGTAGCACTCTGGAAGTGAGAAAATGGTTGTGTAAAAGAGAGATGAAAAAGGAAAAAGGAAAAAGGGGGTTTTCTTATTTTCCTTTTCCGGTGTTTGGATAGATAGGGAAATGAGCAATTATACTTCCCCACTTCCTCACTTCACTCGGATTCCTTACATCCAAACACGCCCTTTATGGAAGCAGATTTTTCCAACAAAAAAATGATGAAAGCCCCCTAATAAAAATTCCAACATACCCCCTACCTTTCTTAATGGTTCTTTTATGGAAGCAGATGAATGCACCCTACAAGTTATTACAAGTTCGCCATCATTTTTTTGATAATTTTATTCTTGAAGAAAATTTTCAAAATACCCCTTTCTTCTTGCCCCTCAAATCAAGCTTCTTCTGCCCCTCAAATCAAGCTTGTTCGACAAGATCTTGCTGAACAAACCAGAGCATGTTGGGTGGATATCTTGGGGAGAGGGGCGGAGAGAAGAGGGAGGGAGGAGAGATCGAGGGGAGGAGGTGGTCACCAGCAAGAAAGGAGCAGAAGATGAGGGGGTCATCAGCGAAGGAAAGAGCGAAGGAGAGAAGACAATTTAGTATTTTTGAGATAAAAAAAAAAAGAGAGTGCCTTTATGGATTTAAGGATTGCCTTCAACATTAGGGTGCCTTCGTATACACTCCCTTCTTTCATGTTTAGGCAAAAGGGTAAAAAAATTGAAGATTATGAAAAAAATTATAAAAAAAACTCCATCCATGGAAAGTATACATAATGCCACGATTGTCTTGCAGATTCGCATCTGGTATTCATAGGCAACAGATTAGACGTAGATTATTTTTTCTGCATAGCAACGTTTAATAATTAAAACTTTGGAAACAGACAGAAAAAAAATTCAAGAAAAAGGAAAGGGATAGCAATGAAAAAAATCATATCATTAGTGAGAAACAATTTCCTACAAAGCCAACAATGTTTAGAAATAAAAGGATAAAACAATTATTTTTTTTTTTTTTTTGAAATAGAGTCCGAAGCCCAGTGCAAGCAGAATTTAAACGAACATCTTTACAAAAAGTTTTTATGCTAGAAAATTGCTCTTACAAAAACTTTGATTTTCTCGCTAATTAACTCAATCGCCCTGATAGAATACAGGGATGACCTCTGAAAAGCAATCTCGATAAATTTATCAAATACCTTAAATTTATCAAATACCCTAAAAAGGTCTAATTAAAATAGACTTGAAGTTATAACACAAGGAAATAATTTCTTGAGCATCTACAACTCTGTCAAAATCAAAACCTAATTATTACTATGAAATGATATTAAGTAAAAAAAAAATTCAAAAGTTTATACATAGAAACAGGAAATTTTACGACTGCGTTGGGAATTTAATAAAAGTGAGAACACGCAGATAAAGAAGGGGCCAAAATAAATTTCCGCAAAAATAAAAAGTAACAAGGAAAAAGAAATCAATGGCAGAAAAAATTGGAAGAGAGATCAGATAGAGCTAATACATGTTTGCGGCCATCATCTCGGCCATCAAACCAATAGGGAATCAAAAACCAATCATCATCTCTCTCTCCCCGTTAAATTAAAAAAAAATACCAAATAAATAGAGAAATCAATAATCACAGCAATAATATAAGAGGGCATCAGATCTCCAAGGTGATAAAAAAAAAAAAAATTGATGTCATCATATTACATGATCCAGACCGAATTCAAGTCCTCATTTGCCCAAACTAAATTGTTAATGAGAGTGAGAGAAACAAAAGAAGCACTGACCTCGGCAATCTGATTGCAGCCAACAACAGGCAAAACATTGGGGGAATGAAGAAGAGATGTTTATTTATAGATAGAGAGAGAAGAGTCGGCGGAAAATTTTGGCTAGGGTTTTGGGGTTCCACGTTCTCTTCTGAGTGATCTCAGCCGTCCTTTCCTTGATCGGGTTTGATAAAGGTCAGGGCCCGGGTGAGGCCCGTTTAAGGGATTTGTTAGACTTTATTTTATTTATTATTACATAATGTTGTGGGTCTGATAATGATTCGAGCCTAATCAGTCTAGTTTAAATATAAGTATTTAAACTCGGACTTAAAGTTTTAAACTAGATGCCTAAATGGATCGGGTTTGAGTTCGACGGTGAACCCCTTTTTCTCTTCAATCGACCATTTTGGTCATGTGTTGGATCTTTCCGTTGGTCTTTTTTTTGTATTTTTTAGAATTTTCTGTATTTTTAATTTGTTATATTAAAAGTTGAGCATGCGTCAACAAATAATGCAGCAAATATTTATATAAATAAATAAAACATGAGAAAAAGGTTTATGATGTGTAAGGAAGTAGTCGTGCAAGAATACCGTCCTAGAAGAAAAGGACTCACCCTATTGCTCAGACATTGAAGCGATTACTATCGACTAGCGGTAAAGGCATCTCGAAAAATAACAGCACTCGGCTCGAGAGTAAGTGTAATATCCCCTATTTAATAATATCATATTATTGTTTTTAAAAATTTACATGATTCTACCTATTATCTTATTATTATTAATTAACTTGATTTAGTATCATTATTAGTATTATTATTGTTTATGACTTGTAGACTTTAGTTATTTTAAATTATAATTAATGGGCAGTATTATTATTTCCATTCCAAACCCAAAAGCTCAACACATTTTCCTTTTCCTTTTGTTTTCTTTTCCTTTTTATGCTAAGCCCGCATGAGCCACCCCTACTTCCTTATTTTCATTCATTTCTTTCTCTTTTTTCTATTTTTCTTTAAGCCCAAAAACTAAGCCTGCAAGTCCACTCTCTATTTTTCTTATTCTTCGTATTACTGATTTCTTTTAACTAAAACCCAAATATAACCTATACCATTGAGTCCTCGCTCATTAACCAAAACCCAATTCTAATCCTAATCAAAATCATATCTTATCAAATCTTTTTCATTAATCTTAACTAATCCTAATTTAAATCCTAACAAAAATCATATCTAAATCGAATCTCCTTGAGAATTTTAACGGTCTTCAATTCTTATCTGAACTACTAAATTAAGCAATCTAAGCCTAACTAGAATTCAGATTTCTAAAATATCTAATAACCTATATAAAGACTCAAACTCCTTCTTTCTCTTCTAATTTAAGAGAAAACCCTAATCCAAACTCTCCCCACTTTCATCTTTCCCTCCTCCTCAAGCGGATCGTGAATGAAAAGAGCTATGAGGTACATGGATTGAGGAGCAAATAAGGAGGAACAACTCAAGTAAGTAGATCTAACTTGTGAATTTAATTTTAGTTTTTAAAAATTTTTTAAATCAAATTAGAACCACAAAAAATAATTTATTAATTTCAGCACTCTGCTACTCAATTTATCTATACTCGTATGGTAAAACTCATCGCAATATATTTATTGGTTCCTAGAAACTTACCTTTTGTAGGATCATTGTTTTAATACCCCACAAACCTTGATTTGAGCAAATCAAAATTCAAGAAAGTAAACTCATTTTCTATAATTAATATGATACAAATAGTCTAATCAATACCATATCTATATAAGGGTCATCTATGAATATTTTTTAAACATCAAAACCCAATCTAAAATCTAACTAAAATACATGTGAGGATATACCAACCAATAATTTTAATTTACATAATTTTTTTAAATTTTGAAATTTTAAAAACAAAAGATTTCAGAAAAAATAATTAAAAAAAACAAATATAGGCTGCTGCTCTTGGCCAGGCCGAGAGCAGCCCGGCCTTGCCTGGGCCGGCCTGGCTTGGGCAGGGCCTGGTCGAGTCCAGGCCAAGCTTGGCCGGGCCTGCTGGGCCTGGCGGAACAGGTGCTAAAAAAAAAATAAAGAAACTTAGCAGGCTGGACCAGACCCAGCCTGGCCCGGGTCTGGCCGGGCTGGGCTGCACAGGGAGGCCAAAGGAAAAAAAGGGAAAAGAAAAGCAGAAAGAAAGGAAGAAAGAAAAGAAAATCTGCGAATAAAAAATAATTAGCTAAAAATAAAAAGAAAAACATTGAGAAAAATATAAATAATAATCTATACTTCTACTTTCTAAGATAAAAATTTTAGATAAATACTAACACGAAATTAAATCAAATCACCAACTTTAAAACCATTTTCCTTATGTTAAATTCAGACCCCTTAAGTATTTTAAGGAGTTAAAGCCTATTAAAAATCTAACAAAAATTAGAAATTGGTTTAAATTACACCTACTAAATTCATTAGACCCAGAGAATCATATTCCTAATCCCCCAAACTAATTAATCAAGATTATACTCCTTAAAACTCCCAAAAAAACATACTTTTTAAAATCAAACAATTTCTGTTGAAATAATTTATGTAGATTTATTGGGGCCTTATGATTTCAGTGCTCTAGACTTCGGATCGAGTTCAGGTGAGTGTTTCTCTTCTTTATTTAATTTTATTTAATTGTGTTGTGAGTGTTTCTCTTCTTTGTTTAATTTTATTTAATTGTGTTGTGAGTGTTTTTTCCTCTTTCAGTTAAATAAGAATTTTTGTGATATATGTTTTTTTTTCTAGTTATGTAATTGTGCTATAAAAGTGATTTAAATGATCAAGCTAGTTTTCTAGTTTTTAGAAATTTTATAATTTCATGAATTACCTCCATGTATTATATGTAATGTATTTATGTATTCCTGTATGCGATAAATTCACTTGTTCTAGGTAATAAACCTATATGATCACTACATGACATTGATTAGAACTTTGTCACTAAGACTCACCTGGATGACATTTGTGACATTTATCTGATGACCATCATGTTCATATTATCTAACTACTGGGAAAAATATTGTTATACGGTAACAACCTCGTCCTACTTTTCATGTTTACAGATATATGTATCCTGTTATACATGTATCATGATTTCACTTTTGATGTTATTACTGTTATCATTACCGAGTTATTCTAGTAAATTTTAGATAACATGTACATCAATAATCTTGATAACATGACATTAAACAACTTACATTGGGATTAGGAAAATTGATAGAGGAGACAACGTCTGTATTTTGGGTGGACCTAGAATTTAGATTGCGCAGCCGAAAGAGGGTTCCACTGCAGGGTTCCCGTGGGGTGACTGACAACTTGTCCTGTTCATGTTCCTGTTATACATGTTATACATGTACCTGACATGTTATACATGTTCCTGACTACCTTGCGGTAGGGCCTAGTTCAGCGCCAAGTGTCTGAGTCGTGGTCCCGGGTATGCACGGGACCCACCTAAAACACAGACAATGTCTCCACCAATTAGTTTCAATAACTTAGAACCTCGGTTGGCATGTGTAGTAGGCGTAGTATGGGATGCGTCTATTACATGTGATAATTGATGTTCGCTGACATAATAATGATAATAAACTGTTAATGTATTGTGACTGACTGTAATCACCCGACTGTACGTATATATAACTATGATTGACATATGATTGTGCACATGATCGGATTGTATACCAGACTAATGACATATGCTAGGTTACACATCTTGACATTAGTGGTTAAGATACCAGTTATTTATCGTTGACATTGATTATTCTGTTATATTTCATTTCAGTTATCATATTGTTATTGCTTGCGTTGTTATGCACGAACACCTTTTCCTTTACACACACTCATTAGGTCGCTTCTGACGACCCTAAATTCGCACTTCCAGGATTTTTTTGACACTTTCTTATATTGTTCAGGTGTTCTGTGATCTTACGCGTTACGAGGAGCTGGAATTTCTCTTTTCTTGATTATAGGTATTCTTGCTCTTTTATTCATGTTCTGATTCTATCTATACCATATCCAGTTGCCATTTCTTTCCTTTATTCATCTGCTATCATTGTGTTAGATATTTATATGTCATATTGCAATGATACTAATTTATCGGAGTAGATTTTATAGCTTGTCCAGGTTTCTTTACGCTTAGCGTGTATACGTGGTTGTTCTCCTCGCGTATGTATGTCGCCGACCTTCGTCGCGACTCCGTTTCCGCGTATTTTGGGAAGCGGGGCATGACAGTAAGCATTGAAATCAAGAGTTAAAGTGTGTGTATTTTGGCTTCCTTGATACTTCCGTTATAACATAGCAACTAAAACGGGTTGAATTCACAAGGAAGGGAGGCGATAAAAGATTTCACGGGGTGTTCACGTGTGTGCTAAGTGTTCTTCTATATTTTAAAGAATCAAAAGAAAATAAAACAAAGAATGAAAAGAGAAGTGTACAGTGGAAACAAAGATAGAAACATTGAAGAGAAGATATTTGTGGTTTTTGAAATTATTTCTAAAACAAAGTTAAAAGGAAAGAAAATTCATGGCTACTAACTACTAATGGCTCCACAACCATGCTAACCTCTTAGTGATAGTTGCCTTACATGTATCCTTAGCCATCACTTGTCCTTGGTTCAAGAGCGTTTCAAAGCATGACCCATAAGATAACTCATCACATCTAAACTCAACAAACAAGTGTAAGCTACACTTAAACCATCAAAACTAAATAAGAGCAAGTATGGAATAAAATAATGTTAGCTTGTTAGAGAGTTAGGATGTTAGAGTATTAGAATTCATCATCATGAGCCATCAATGGCTCTTGCAAGAACAAGACCAAGTAGATGCTATTAGATTCATGTAGATTATCAAGTAAGAAGTTAGCAAGTTAGTGGTTGCCATGAGAAGAAAATTAGCTAAACATATAAAATGAGTTAAAGAGAAGAAAATAAGTAGAGATAAAGAAAGAACCTTTCATAGAGTGTTACCCTCCATTACAAGCACTCTTGCTTTCATCCTATGTACCACTCTCTTCCCCATTATAAAATCTAAAAGAAATGAAAAATACAAAAGAGGAAAAAAGAAGAACAATTAAGCTAAATTATCCTAAAAACTATATACATAGAAAAGAAAACCCTAAAACTCTCCTTAAAACTCTTCCCTCCTTCATTTCTGCTCATACTGGGCAATTTATAGGCCAAAGGGGGCACCAGGAACACTGTACGGAGTCGTGCGTCGAAGATCAATGCACGACTCCACGGTATGGCTTCGCGAACATGCTGCGGCCGCTCGCGCAACGCCGCGGCGTGGGTTTTGTACTGGAGATATGAGTTATGTATTAACTTCTGATTTTTTTATTTTATGCTCCTAAAATTGACAGATTGGGCTTCAAACTCTTGAGTTTCTTCTAGGCTTTAAACATTCCCAAATAAATTAGAGTTTTGGGCTTCTTCTTCACCTCATACCATGGACCCAGAAATACACAAGAAAGTCATTATTTAGCAGAATTTTATATAAAATAGTGTGAAAATGTGGCATGAAATATGAAAATATAGAGACCAATCACACCCCACACTTATCCTTTGCTGGTCCCAAGCAAAACAGAAAAATTAAGAAAATTATTACACCACTTTCACGGGTGACGCGATTGTACTGAGCATGTGCAATAAGCCGTTAAATCTCTAAGTTTTTCTTAGAGGAGGAGTTTTGTCTCATGAGGGTTTTCAGCGGATTACACCCACAAAGCTCATAAAGAAAGAAAATCAAATGTTAGTATTATGAAAATACATTTTAAAATAGAGAAAAGTGTTAAAATATTTTTGTGAAAATTTAAGTGATTCACAGTCATAGGTTAACCAAAAATTATTCTTTCTTAAACTAAGTCTAAATGTAAGATCTTGTTATAAATAAAATGTAAGAATTTAAAATTGAATTAATTCTTTGGTCTTTCATAAAACTCTTAGAAAAATATAAATTTTGTGAACTGTGAAGATTTTTGGGATATTAATCTAATTTTCATGTCATTTATTTGTATATGTTTATTATTTTTTTTTTCTTTTCTTAGTTTTCTTAAGCTTTCTTATTACCCGGGTAGTGAGCCTTTAGCTGGTGACTCCCAAACCAGATAGTTTTAATGCACCAGATGAGAAAACATCCCTCGGGCTTAAGGACTCGAGTAAATAAGGCCACAAAACTAAAGGGGATTATTTTATTTTTATCCACCATTTTAGACGTGAATAATCATGCTTCCTGAGGCATAATTATCCAACTTTAATAAGTGATTTTTATTATCATCATTTTTTAATATTTTTTATTGCATTTCAGTCTGTGTTTCAATCCCAAAAATTTATGTAAATGTGAAGTGCATATATCTAAGGCAAATAATTCAAGATCAAATTATCATTCCAATCTTACTTCCTTATCTTAAAATTTAAAAAGATTATTATTTTGACTCAGTTTAAGAATTCATAATTTTTAGGTCTTCCTAATTCTAAGATAAACTTAATTTTCTTAAAAATAAATCAAAACTATTTTTTTTATTTCAAAAAGTTTTGTAAAAAAGAAAAGAAAAGAGTTTCTATACAAAAGAAAAATCTGAAAATTTTCTAAAAAGAAGTGTAAAAGAAAGAAAATTTAAAACTAATTATGTTAGTAAATCCTCCCCCACACTTATCTCATGCGTTGTCCTCAATGCAACGTGAATGTGTATATGCATGAAACAAAATAGGGAAGGAAAAATTACCTCAGGGTGGTGTTCCGGTGGTGGTCTGATTGGTCCACGAAACGTGGCCCAAATCATATATTGTGGAATTCGTAGGAACCCACCAGTGACCTTTCAAATATAACCCATAAAAGAATGATGAAGTGAATGTTCTTATTTAAAAAATTATCCGCACCCAATTTTTAATTTTCAAAATAATTCTTGAGTTATTTGTTCAACACCTTTGTCCAACAATAAAGTGTGATTTTAGAAGATTGATTTTGATTTGGACTCAAATAGAATAGGAATAAAAATCGATATCGACTCGGGAATTTGACTCAGATCAAGTCGAGATTCAAAAGAGGGAGTCAAAATTAGTTTAAAAATAGGGTCCAAACTAAGGAGTTGATGTTCACACACTTTCCCCATCAATGAAGTGTGATCATAAGATATTGGTGATTCAATTTCACAGTGTACTAGTACAGAATTTAATGTTAACTCCGGGATAGAGAAAAAAATCTGATAAAGATACTAGAGTCATTATTGAGTTAAAAAGTGAAATAGAATTACCATTTGAGTTTCAGTATCACTTTCATGTTCAATTTCAATTTCATTTTCAAGAAAGGGATAACTTGACAAAATGTCAATGTGATTTTCAAAACTTAGAGTTTGGTCAAGTTCCAATGTGTTTGCTGAAATTGAATCTTAATTTTCAAAATAACATGATTCTTGGGTCCAATCGATAGAGTTAGGGATGTAAGGATTGGTCAAAGGTTGACAAGAAAGAGTTTCCTCATTCTCATTGATCAATTCACTCATTATTGAGTCTAACTTACTAATAGGCCAGGTAACAGAATTTTGAGTCTGAATCATGTCATCCATACTCTTGGCAATTGATTCTTCTTGAAAAGGTTGAGTATGGAAATTGGTTTTGAAAATTATGGTGAAGTCGTGAGTCCATCAGATTTTATAGTTGTTGTTCGGACTCACGCAGGATGTAACGCCCCGTTCCCGCAGGTACGGGGACGTTATGGCGACGTACATAAGCGAGGTGTAAACACGCTCACGTGTACGTTAAGCCTCAATACAGTACATAACCTCCATAAATACTGGGGTCCAGCATGAGATAAGTACAAGAATACATGCAGTAGAGGGTCAGTAATCATAACAGATATGAAAGATGAAGACAAACAAGATAACGGAAATAAAATACTAAAATACCTAGGAATAGTCCCGATGAGGAAGCTCCGATGTGGCTCCAAGGTACTCTCAGATACTACAGTACGCGAATCTCCAATCTGGACACGCAAACCCAGGGTCGTCAGAAAGCGACCTAGTGAGTGGTAAAATGAAGGAGGCCGTAATAGATACTATAGTAATACAAACACGATACTAATATATAATACATGATGTAGTACTAGTGATATCATATAATAAGGATATCATAAGCAGTGGAAATAGATAAACATGTACGTAGAGAAATATATATACATGTCCTCTTTTAATATCATCCCTAAGCCAGTTATCCTCGGGTCATGTCTATCTTCGTATCCAGTGTCTATTATCAATAATGTTTTCTAGTGGTGACCAGATAGTCATGAACATGCAAGTGGTGACATGATAGTCATGAACATGCTAGTAGTGACGTGAAATAAACATGCAGATGGGCATATGCAATATAGCAGATAGGATATATGCAATGAAGAAGATATATGAAGTGAACATGAAGAATATACATGTAACATGTAGGATGTCACTACAGAAAGTGTAACATGCACCAGGTAAAATAATAAATATACATGTAACATGGTAACAGATAAATGATCAGGTACAATAAGAAGTACAACGATACAATAGGAAAACAAGTAGGAAGCATGTATCAGGCAAGTCATGTTATTTATACAATAGTAGCAATCAGTACCACCTGGTATTTTAATTACTCTCTTCCAGTGTCCCATACCACTGGCAGTTCATACTGGAGCCCGCACTCCAGTCGAACCCATCCGGACATGGCCTACGGGTACCATTATCCAAACGAGAGAGTAACCAAATAACAAGTGTTCCCAACGTCCACTATTGTGTATACTGTTTTATTATGTTAATTGGAAACCCATGGTCGAGGAGTTCTTATCGGGTGGATGTATCCCGTGCATACCCGGGATCACGGCCTTAAACAAGCCCCTGGCTGCCAGGACCAGGGCCCTCCGCTAAGAGGGGAGCATGAATCAAGTAACAAGAGCTCATGGAGCAATTGGTAGGCAGCCCTCCTACTGTCCCCTGCAGTGGGAAAACAATATGGATCCAGTACATCACCCGATAAGATCTAATCAACCATCAAGTCTCCCCCATACCCCAGTTATCATTATGATCTGTTATGTCAAGTATCCAATGTAACAAGAACAATTAACAGTACATGATACGGGTAACATGATAACTGGACCAGAGCTCTGTTGATAGCATAGAACAATATAACGTGAATCGGGAACAATATATCGAGAACAATAGAACGTGAACAATATCACGGGAACAATATAACAGAATCAATAGATGTGGAAGTCCACATATCGCATATCAACAGCTCTCATGTCCAGTAACAGGAATATCCATATCAGTAACAGGTAACATCCTATAACATGAATACAGTAACATGAAATAATAATACATGTAACATGAACGGGGATCCATATGTCAAGAATAGAACAATAATACATGTAGCATGAACGGGGATCTATATGACAAGAATAGAGAAACCATACAGGCATGTGTAACCATAATATGTAAACATAACATAAATGTGTATGATGATCATGCTAATATGAAATGCAGTAGTCCGTGCATGGTTATATCCGTGTATCAGTGGAACCTATATGTGTAGCAATATATCGGTGTATCACTCGTATATGTCCTAACAGTGATCCGTGTATAAAATAATATCATGTCCGTCTCTTAAACTACGGTAGCCATGTAAGGATAATAGCAGTGCAGGAAATAACAGTATCTCGCATTCGTGTATAATGACGGTGTAGTGTCCTAGCGTACCTGTAGAGCAGTATGTAAGGTAACTGTGTCACGATGCATGACATAATAGGGTCCAAGCCTATGGGGCTATGGTGGGCCGGGTGTCAGTGGTACAGGAACAGGACATACTCGAGATCAGTCAGGCATTTACTAAATACCGTGTTTATTACAGTGTTTTAATATTGTTTACCGATTAGGATATACCGGATCATGTTTTATATCAAGAAGTCAATCAAGTGCAATTAATAGACTAAAAAGATAATTTATAAAATAAAAACACTCACAAACTGATCGTAGAGCAGTAGCTCTCGTTCCCACGATCGTAACGGATCCAGAATCGTCCAAATCGGAGTCCGGATGCTCCCGAGATCGCCCGAATACTGAATCATAACAAATAGGGTTAATTATGTAAATAATATTTAAAATGCAAATACTGAAAAGTGACAGGGGGTTTTCTGTAAAAATACCTGTAATGTTTTTGGATGCGGGTTTAGGCTCATAACGAGTCGGGTCCATATCCACAACCCAAACCCATTTGATTTAAGTTAAATGGGTATGGGTTTACAGGTTAATGGGTATTGGATTGGGGTTATTGGGTTTTAAATAACCCAATAGAGGTAATTGGGTTTGGGTTCAAACCCAAACCCACAAGGGAAGAGGAGGGGCAGCAGCAGCTTGCTGCTGCCGCCCTCACCAGCCAGCCGGCCAGCCCAGCTGGCCGGCGGCGAGAGGAGCCCGCCGGCGGCGATCCCGGCCGCCGGCGGCGACGGCGGTGGCGGCTCCGGCCGCGAGGCAGAGAGGGAGAGAGTGAGAGTGTGGAAGGAAGAGAGTGAGAGAGAGGGAGGCTGCAGATGATAAGAAAAAGGGGAGGAGGGGAGGGGCGGCACCTGGAGGGGCGCCGGCCTCCGGCGTGACGCCGGGCCGGGACGCGGCAGCGCCCGGGCGGCGCCTGCGGCGCGTGGCCCGAGGAGGCGCGCCGGTGGCACGCCGGCCACTTGCGGCGGGCGTGGGTCAGGACGCCGCTGACCCAGAGAGAGGGATGGGAGTAAGAGAGAGAGAGGGTGTGAGAGAGGATTAGGGGAGAGAGAGGGTTTTGTAGAGAGAGATTAGAGAGAATTTGAATTAGAGAGAGAGATATAAGAGAGGGAGAGAGTCGGTTGAATGGGTCGGTGGCGATCGCTAGAAACCAGGAGAAGAAGGGAGAAGAAAGTGGAAGAAAGGAAAAGAAAAGGAAGGAAAATAATTAAATAAATTAATATATATTATTATTATATTGGCCCCACTAGCTCCGAACGGTGCCCAAAAATTACAGAAAATAAAGAATATTATCCTGAGGCGTAAGATGAAGACGGTTTGTCGAAACTCAATCCGATTTGTCAATTAAAAATCCCGGAGTGTCTCGCCGATACGGGCGACACCGGTTTGGCCAGATTTTCGATAAATTTAGAAAAATCCCCAAAAATACCCGAACGTAGATAACGTGATTCTAAGACACACGGTGAAAGTCAATTCTCAAATTCTACTCCGTTTGTGAGATAAAAATCGGAAGGCCGGTAATCGGTATCGGTCGACACCGACTACGGAGATTTTCCAAAATACTCCAGGAAAATTCCAGAAAATCCTGAAAAATCTAAAATATTAGAAAATAATTTTTAAAACTGAAATCGGCTCAATCGAATTACTACGGAGGTCAAATCAATTTTTGTACGTCGTATCGCGTACCGATACGGTAATACGTACACGGGGATCAGGGGGTTACACAGGAGTTCCATATTCATTCCAGGATGGATGGCTGTTCATTTTAAATCGGTACGACTATAAAAGATGAGTATGACTCTTGAAATTTTGTTTGAGATGATAAGTCCAACATATTTTGAAGTTGTCGCGCTGTTTCACAAAAGACTTTCAAGCTCTTTTCTACCTCAGATCTTTCTTCAATTGGATGTTTTAGAAAAGAAGTATATGGAGTTTGATGTGGGAAGGATTGTGAATTGGGCAAATTTTGAATTTATTGTTAGGACTCAAGCATGACTTCCATACTCCTTTTCAAATCGGATTTTTCTTCAGAGGGTGGTTCTGGAAAGGGAGTATAGTAAGCAAATAGGGGAATGAATATTGCGAAAATTATAGACAAGGTGGATGAAAATTTGACTCAGAGGAGGTGCATTCCCATTGACTCTGTGAAGAGGGAAAATTATTTTGAAAATTATAGTCATAGGATTGGGGATATGAGTCATATTTAGTCGGATAATCCCAATCCGACATATATGGTTAGTTCATGTTGTACATGGCCAGGTCAGAGTTATCCGAGTCAAATGAGGTCGAAGTGAAAAATAGATTCATTTGGTTGGAAAATTTTGGGTTATATTCCATTTTATCACAATAATCACAAAAAACAAACAAACAAAGAAAAAGAAAAAAAATTCAAAAACAAGCCTATACTAGGGTTGACCTAGGCATAGACGACTCCTAACTAGTCAGACTGTCCACGGGGGTATATTGTAGGAATCTAAGTATAAGTTAATCAGCTAGGCAGGGAAAAAATCAGTAGGAGTTATCTGTGTCAGAGCAACGGGCCTAATTATGTCAATCCACTGTTCTTCGAGGTTTCACCTCTCAATCCCCAACATTTGACACCGATTTGACAAAAATCAAATTCTAACAACTTTTTCCTTAGATTAATCTCTTAAATGAGTCTGAGATGTCCCTATGAGCCAACGTCTAGCAAGTTTAATATAAACTTGGGTTGTGTGAGTAGGGAGGTGATTTTTGGGCTAAAGAAGGGTAATGACTTTTCCACCTTGTGTTATGTTGGGTTTTGCCCTTAATTTCAATTCATGCAAGTATGCAATATAGATAAGAATGAACACGCAAAGCGAGTAAATCACCCACGTGTTTGTCCTAACTATATGCAATGCAATATGTATACCTCGGTCCAAATCACAACAACTGAAGAATAAAATACAGTATATTGGAATGAAAATTGACACGTGCTAGATGCAAATGTCCAAACTATTTTAAAATATCCAATTACCATATTTTAATTCTTAATTATTATAGTGCACGGGTAATCTAAACAAAGACTAGCAACAGAATATAGCAATATACAAGAATTTACCCAACTACACAAAAGTAAATGTTGACTTCTGCAATGCTAAAATTTTGACCTGTACACCAACAATAAAGAAGAAAAGTTAACAACAATGTTAGATCAAATTGTTTTCATCCCCTGAAATGGCGCCAAAATTTGATCGAAGGAAAATCGTGAACAAAAAGTGTCGTTTTGAAATTAAGAGTTAAAGTGTGTGTTTTGGCTTCCTCGATACCTCTGTTATAATATAGAGGCTAAAATGGGTCGAATCATGAAATATGAAAATATAGGACCAATCATTGACTAATAAGTGTTGTTAGTCAATTAGGCTATAGGCTTGTCGACTAATACTTGGGTGTAGTCGACTAGGCATCGCAACAGTAAGTTGGATTCTCGGATTGGGTTCCAGTAGTCAACTAGGTATTTGGTATAATTGACTAATATTTGGTATTAGTCGACTAATACTTGGCCCTAGTCGACTAATATCGGATTTTGACAGTTTTCAAATACGCTTCTGTTTCATGTTTGAATTGGATTCGACTTTCTTTTTTCTCTGAGGCGGTGCTTAGACCCGACACCGGTTCGATTCGAACTGGGGAACCGAATCGGGAACCGGTATGCTGGAACCGAAACCAGACTGGTCTTTTGGTTCGTCGGTTCACCCTGGATTGGGTCGGTTCCGGTTGACACTTTTTGGAACCGTAGACTGGCGGTTCCCGGTTCGAACCGATTTTTTTTTATTTTTTTCGGCCTGGCCCAGCTAGCCCGTCTAGCCAGCTGGGCTGGGTGATTTTTTTTTAATAGGTGCTCCGGCCCGTTGGTCTACCCAACGGTCCAAAAATTAGACCGTTGGGGGCCTTGGGGCTTGGAGCCAATGTTCAAATGGATGTATTTGAACGTTGGCTCTAACTTCCAAGCCCCAACGGCCCAATTTTGGACCATTGGGGCAGGACAATTTTTATAAACATAGTTTCATTTCTCTCATTCTCCTCCACAATAAAATCTAAACCTTTCTACAATATTTCTCTCTACAATCTCTCCCTATAATTCTCTACGAAATCTCTTTTCAAGATTCTTACTCTATAAGTCCTCATAATCTATCTACATAATCTCCCTACAAAATCTCTCTCCATAATCTCTCTATAAAATCTTTCTCCCCAATAGTATCTCACCAAAATCTCTAAATAATCTTTCTCCAATTTTCATACTCTCCATGGCAATTGGAAGTTCGTCGGCAAAAGACAAGAACAAGGTTGGTGAAAGTAAACTAGCCAGAAATGATATTTTTCAGTTTTTTACCATCATCCAAGATGAATTACGGCTTCGACATTGATGAATTGAAAATACATCTCGAATAAGAGACGCAAGATAATATTCCAACTCAAAGATCTGAAACTCAGGCCGGCGATAGAGGCGAAGAAGATACCGCTGCCGCTAGCCAAAAATTAAATTTTGATCTTTTCATGCATCATTTTACGAAAATCAAGAATGAGTCGAACACGGTGGCTAGTATAAGTTGCAAGTATTATTCAAAAACTTATAAATGGTCCATTTCTGATGGTTATGGAATATTTCGAAAGCATCTAGAGAGGGTGCATCCTTGTGAAGCCGGTCTCATAAAAACGCAATCTCAAATATCAAGGTAAGCTACCACCACTCCTCAATTATTTTATTTCTCTGATATTAAAATAAGAAATGAATTAGCACGAATGGTTGCCGTTGAACACTTGACTTTTAGTTTTGGTGAAACATTAGGTTTATAAATTACTGTAAAAATGCATTAAATCTTCGAGCAACTAGAGTTCCTTGGACCACACTCACATGCACATTACATAAGCTTTATTAAAAAGAGAAAAAAGAATTACATGATTGTTTATCACTTTTGATGGGCGTGTATCTATATGTAGCGATATATGGAGTGATCACTGATAAGAATAATCTTATATGGGAGTCACTTGTCATTAGATTGATTGTGAAAATTTACAAAAAAGAGTAATTGCTTTCAGAGTTTTTGATGAACGACATACTGCTCATAATATTTATAGAATGATAAAATTAGTTTTAAAAGAATATGATTTGATTAATAAGATTTTTGTAATTGGTTTTGATAATACATCTGCTAATACTGCATCTATACCTGAATTAGAAAAAGTTTATAAACTTATATTTGGGGGTAAAATTTTTTTTATCAAAGATGTGCTTGTCATGTTTTAAATTTATGTGTGCAAGATGGTTTAAAACAATTGAAAGATTATATTAAATCTATTAGACACGTACTTCACTATTTATGGACACATCCACGAGTAATGAAAAAATGAGAAAAATATTATAAATCAAAAATATGAGACCAAGACGATTTCCACGGGATGTTCCAACTCGCTGGAATTCAATTTATGAATTACTTAATGATAATAATAATTATAAAGAATTATTATGTGATTTTATTGCTAATAATATTAAAGATATTAATTTATATCCAACGCAATGGGATGCATGCAAAAGTATTTTGGATACCTTAAAAGATTTTAATGATGCTACTTACACTTTAACTGGTGTTATTATCCCATAATACATTTATTTTTAATTGAGTGTATAAATATTTGTGGTGTGATAAAGAACATGAAAATGATTTGAATTTATTTTCTTGTATTCAAGTAATGAAAAATAAATGGCTAGAATATTTTAAAATAATTTCATCTTTTATTTAGTTGCATGTGCTTTTGATCCATGGTGTAAATTAGATGGCTTGCATGACTATTTGAAAGCTTATTATGATATTATTCAAGTGGATGAAGATTTTTATGATTTATTTAGTAAAATAAAAAAAGAAATTTATGCTTTATATAATGAATATAGTGGAGTATATAGTTCAAGTATTAATAACCCAGATCATGGCCAAACTAGTTGTAAAATTGAGGATACCTCTAAACTTAGTAGAGGGCAACAACTACTATTGCAAAGAGCCAAAAAATCCCGTGGATCTTCATCAAGCTCTAACTTCGAGCTTGATAGTTATATAAGCACTTCATTTGAGTTTGGTGAAGATTTTCAAGATATAAAGTTTTCAATCCTGCAATGGTGGAAGAAGCATTCAATATAATTTTCAATCATGTTAATTATCGCTAAACAAATTTTAGCAACGCTGGTGTCAACGGTAGTTATGGAGCAAGCATTTAGTGCGGGGGAAGTATTTTGGCCCAAACCCGTTCGAGTATGTCCCCCGAATCAATAGAAGCCCAATCATGTCTTGATAATTGGACAAAAGTATCGTTAAGACAACAAGAAATCATGCGGAAATAAAGTGAAGACTTTATGAAATTTACTCCCACCGGAACGAAGCAAGTGATTGAGGTAAAGTACGGGGGTTAAGGTAAGAGAACTATGTGGGCTTTGATTCTTCTAAACCCCAAGAGGATATGCAAGCAACTTAATTATTGTAAAGATTAAGTTCAAGCCCGTTTATTATACTTTTCTCATTTTGTTATAATTCTTAAAATTAATTAATAATAAAAACTAATTCCTATTTCTAAATAAAAAAGTTCCAGAATCGAGTCCAGAACCGGATGTAACCGGCTCCAAAAATGGGTCTGGAACCGGCTACATCCGGTTATGGAACCGAAATTGCTCCGGTTCCGAAACCAGAACCGAAACCAAACCCTAAGGGTCCGGTTATGGTTCCACTGATGGCAGAACCGGGAACCACCGGTTCTGAAACTGGGGTCGGGTCTAGCGGTGCTGATTGGATTGTTAAAGTTTGTGTTCGACTAGGATCATTCTAGGTGCCTATATAAACCTCTTGGGGCGGCCTTTTGAAGGTGTGTCAAGAATTCAAAAAAATTCAGATTTTCACCTTTGAGAGTTGTGAGAGAGAGAGAGATCTTCTTATAACTCTTATATTTTCTTCTCTCTTTTCAGTAAAGATTTCTCCCCTCCTCCCCGTGGACGTAGGCACATTATTGATCCACGTTAAATCTGGTGTTTTTTGGTTGTGTGGTGATTTAATCTCAATTGCTTGCTAGTGGTAGATCTTCTACGCTTCCGATTCCTCTGTCATGTTTTTAACTCGGTGTTACTCTGTTGTTTGATCGATGATAGATCACAATAATTGATATCAGAGTGATGGCTAGTGATTTAGTCTTTTCATGCACGATTTTCCCCGACCTCATTTGATTCGGATAAGTTCAACCCGATATGTACAACATGAACCAATCATATAGGCTGGATTGGGTTTATTCGACTCAATATGACCCATTCCCCCAATCTTATGACCATAATTTTCAAAACCATTTCAACTTTTCACAGAGTCAATGGGGATTCACCTTCCCCGAGTCAAATTTTCAACTACCTTATTCACAATTTTTATAATATTTATTCCCCGATTTTGATTCATTTACTCCTTTTCTTGTTTAACCAACCGAAGAAAAATATGATTTGGAAAGGAGTATGGAAGCCATGCTTGAGTCCCAACAATAAATTCCAATTTGCTCAATTCACAATCCTTACCAAATCAAACTCCATATACTCTTTTTCTAGAACATCCAATTGAAGAAAAATCTGAGCTAGAAATGCGTTTGGAAGTCTGTTGTGAAATAGCGCAAAAAATTTAAAATATGTTGGACACATCATCTCAACCAAATTTTCAAGAGTCATGCTCATCTTTTCCAGTCGCACCAATTCAAAATGAACAACCATCAGTCCTGGACTTGCGTATGGAGCTCTTGCGTGAGTCTGAGCAACAAATTAATATCTGATGGACTCACAATCTCACCATAATTTTCAAAATCAACTTCTATACTCAGCTTTTCCATAAGAATCAATTGCATGGAAGAAATGATTCAGACTCAAAATTCTTTACCTAGCCCATCAGCAGGTTAGACTCAATAATGAGCGAATTGATCAATGAGAGCGAGAAAAGTCTTTCTTGTCAATCTTTGACCAATCCTTATATCCTTAACTCTATCGATTGGTCCCAAGAATTATGTTATTTTAGAAATCAAGATTCAATTTCAGAAAGCACATTTGAACTTGACCAAACTCCAAGTTTGAAAGTCGCCTTGACATTCTGGCAAGTTATCCTTTCCAGAAATTAAAATTGAACATGAATGTGATCCTGAACCTCATGTTGGTGATTCCATTTCACTTTTGATTCAATAATGACTCCGGTATCTTTACCAGATTTTTTCTCTATCCTGAAGTCAACAGTGAATCCTGTACCAATACACCGTGAAATTAAATTACCAATATCTTATGATCATATTTCATTGATGGGGAAAGTGTGTGAACATCAATTCTTTGGTTTGGACCCCATTTTGGAACCAATTTTGACTCCCCCTGTTGAATCTCGACTTGATCTTAGTCAAATTCTCAAGTCGGTATCGGTTTTTTCTATTCCATTTGAGTCCAAATCCATCATCTCCCAAAATCACACTTCATTATTGGACAAGGATGTTGAACAAATGACTCAGTAATTATTTTTGAAAATTGAAAATTAGATGGGGGTAATTTTTTCAATAAGATCATATAGTTCTCTAACATTTTACCGGGTCGTATTAGAGAGGTCACTGATGGGTTCCTGTAAGATCCACAGTTTTTAAATTGGGTCGCATTTTGTGGACCAATTAGACCACCGCCGGAACCACCACCATGGGGTAATTTTTCTCCCCTTTTCATTTGCTTCACGCATATACACATTCATGATGCATTGAGAAATGCATGAGATAAGTGTGGGGAGGATTTACTAACATAGTTAGTTTTATATTTTCTTTCTTTTACACTTCTTTTTAGGAACTTTTTAAAATTTTTTTTTGTATAAATCTCTTTTCTTTTCTTTTTCTAAACTTTTTGAAATAAGGGATATAATTTTGATTTATTTTTAAGAAAATTAAAATTATCTTAAGAATCAGGAAGACCTAAAATTATGAATTTTTAAACCGATTCAAAATAATAGATCTTGTTTAAATTTTAGGATAAGAAAGTAAGATTGGAAAGGTAATTTGATTTTGAATTTTTTGCCTTAGATATATGTACTTCACACTTACACAATTTTTTGGGATTGAAAGAAAGACTAAAATGTCATTAAAAAAATGCCACAAAAAATATATAAAAAAATGATGATGATAAAACCACTTATTAAAGTTGGGTAACTATGCCTCAGGAAGCATGATTATTCACGCCTAAAATAGTGGACAAAAATAAAATAATCCCCTTTAGTTTTGTGGACTTATTTACTCGAGTCCTTACGTCCGAGGGATATTTTCTCATTTGGTACCCTAAAACTATCTGATTTGAGAGTCATTGGCTAAAGGCTCATTAACCGGGTAAGCTAGAAAACTTAAGAAAACTAAGGGAAGAAAAAAATGATATAAATGAATGACATGAAAGTTAGAGTTGATATCTCAAAAATCTTCACAATTCACAGAGTGCATATTTTCTAAGAGTTTGATGAAAAATCAAATAATCAATTCAATTTTAAATTCTTACATTTAGTTTATAACAAGATTTTGCGTTTTGACTTAGTTTAAGGAAAAATAATTTCTGGTTAACCTATGACCTTGGATAACTTAAATTTTCACAAAAATATTTTAACACTTTTCTCTATTTCAAAATGCGTTTTCAAAATACTAACATTTGAATTCTTTCTTTATGAATTTTGTAGGTATAATCCGCTGAAAACTCTCAGGAGACAAAACTCCTCCTTTAGGGGAACCTAGAGGTTTAACGGCTTGTTGCACACGCTCAGTGCAATCGCGTCACCTGCGAAAGTGGTGTAATAATATTCGTAGTTATTTTTTCTATTTTGCTCAGGACGAGCAAAAGATAAGTGTGGGGGTGTGATTAGTCTCTAATATTACATAATTTTTACCACATCTTCACATTTATTTTATATAAAATATTGCTAATAATGGTTACTTGTATGATCCTAGGTCCATGGTGTGGAATGAAGAAGAAGACCCAAATCACCATTTAATGGATGATTAAAGGCCTACAAGATAGTCATTGACTTTAGAAGGTGATTCTGTCAGACCTGGGTGCTCAAATCTGAAATGTAGAAGGTACAATCGACAGGGAATCGAAGCGACAGTGCACAGCAGGTGGCACTGTGCGCGCCGCCCTAGTACAGCCACAAAATTGCGGCTTTTGTCACGTTTCTAAGGCAGTACTGGCGTCGTTGCACCAGTACTTCGGGCCAGGGATTGTCCCCCTGGCCCCCTTTCTCTTAATGCCTATAAATACCCCTTGGTATTCTACATTGAGAGATATACAAAGTTAGGGTTTTCTTTTCATGTTGTAGTTTAAGGTTAGTTGTTCTTCTTCTTTCTCTATTGTATTTTTTATTTCTTGTAGATCTTGTAATAGGAAAGAGAGTGGTACATGATTGGGAAGAAAGAGTGCTTGTAATAGAAGGTAATAATCTATGAAAGGTTCTCTCTTTATCTCTCTTTGTTTTCTTCTCTCTAACTCCTTTTATATGTTTAGATAATTTTCTTTTATGGCAACTAACTACTAACCACTAACTTATTAACTTCTTACTTGATAATCCACATGAATCTAATAGCCTCTACTTGGCCTTGTTCTTGCAAGAGCCATTAATGGCTCATGATGATGGATTCTAACACTCTAACATCCTAACTCTCTAACAAGCTAACATTACTTTACTCTATGCTTACTCTTGTTTAGTTTTGATGGTTTAAGTGTAATTTGCACTTATTTTGTGAGTTTGGATGTAAAAGTTATCTTATGGGTCATGCTTTGAAACGTTATTGAATCAAGGACTAGTGATGGCCATGGGTACATGTGAGACAACTATCACTAAGAGATTAGTATGGTTAGTGGAGCAATTAGTAGTTAGTAGCCATGAGTTTTCTTTCCTTTTTACTTTGTTTTAACAATATATCAAAAATCACAAAAACTATCTTTTCTATGTTTCATATTTCTTTCTGTTTC
The DNA here is from genome assembly GCA_038442645.1 of Agave tequilana. Taxonomy (NCBI): domain Eukaryota; kingdom Viridiplantae; phylum Streptophyta; class Magnoliopsida; order Asparagales; family Asparagaceae; genus Agave; species Agave tequilana. The sequence continues at coordinate 38,302 of JAVJIF010024920.1, read as the reverse complement.
ATCATACCCTTCTCTTTTCATTCTTTGTTTTTTTTCTTTTGATTATTTAAAACGTTGAAGAAACTTTAACACACACGTGAACATTCTGGTAAAGCTTCTATCGCTTCCTGTCCCTGTGGATTCGACCCGTTTAGCCTCTATGCTATAACGGAAGTATCGAGGAAGCCAAAGCACACACTTTTAACTATTGATTTCAAAACATGCACTTTTCGTGCATGGTTTTCCCCGATCAGCTAGGAAGACGACCACGACAACCAAGTTCGAGGTGGAGAAATTCGACAGGAAGTCCACTTCCTATTGTGAAAGATGCGAGTAATTTTGTTACTTGTGAAGGAGGGAACACACAAGACCCTACTTGGTATTAAGAAGAAGTCATCAAAAATGGAGGATGATGAGTGGAATGACATCAACTTTCACGCAAAGGCAACAATCATCGGCTATACATGAGGATGGTCTTAGGTATGTAAGAATTTGACTACTCCACCTAGAAGGCTGGTCTTTTGGGATGGTGCCCCAAGTCTTTATATTGTGCGAACAAATAGTCCCACCTCGGCTAGACATGGAGATGGTCTTGGGTATGTAAAGATTTGGGCAACTCCACCTATAAGGCTAGTCTTTTGGGATGGTGTTCCAAGTCCTTATAATTGGTATCAGAACCATGCCCCAAACTTAGTCGCGTGTGTGGGTGTTGTTTGATCCCCAAGGGCGCAAAAGGTGCACTATACCCCTATAAAGCTAGTTGGGAGTTCGAGATTTTGGCAGCAATGCTCCTGCTTCACGTAAGGCGTGCGTACCAACGCGGTGAAGAGGAGTAACAGGTTGCAATTTGTGCTTCACGTAAGGCGCGTACTCCCAACGCAGTGAAGAGGATCTCGATGGAGCAATATCTTCTAGGTGTGAAGATGGTCTTCCAAGTGTGAAGATAAGCTTACAGGGAGACTCTTTATTCGAGGGGGAATTGTTGGGATTTATGCGAACAAATAGTCTCACATTGGCTAGACATAGGGATGATCTTGAGTATATAAGAATTCGGGCAACTCCACCTAGAAAGCTAATCTTTGGGATAGTGCCCCAAGTCTTACATGTTGTGCACGCCATACGCGCTCTGCTGTGCTTCTTGCTGCTGCATCCCTTACCCGTGCGACCGCATCCGATGCTCCTATCTCTTGGCCATCTCCAATGAGTTAAAAAATTCAATATTTTTTCTTCTCCCTTACAAAGAAATTAAATTTCTCTTCAAATCCAGCACATGTCAAATATTACTAAATGTTCTAACAATACCATCAAGCATCATAATCTTGATTGAATCAATATCAATTGTCTTGCAGGGCATGTTATTTTCCATTAAGACATTCCCACTCCCATTATCAATTGAGTGGCAGATCACAAACTAGTCTCTGTGGAGATATATGTTCTAAGAACAACCTAAATTAAAAATCCACTCATCTTGTGAAGGGACATCAAAGATGGTAACTAAAAGAACCTCATGTGATGTGGATGTATAATCTACAGTACTAACAATCGAAGATTTCTCATCTTGAGGTTTCATCCTAACATTTTCTTTTTCTTTTTTGAACTTAAAACAATCTTTTTATAATGTCCAAACTTACGACAATAATGACATTCAATATTTTCTTTATCCTAGATTTAGATATAGATTTTCTCGAGATTTTTCTCAATTCTTCTCTGTATGACCACGAGGAACAAGTCTTCAGCTTGCAACTCACTTTCTACAACTAAAACTTTTAGTTCTAACTTTTTAGAGTATAAGGCTGACTTGATATCTTCTAAAGAATATGTATCTCTGCCGTAGAGCATACTATTAACAAAATTTTAGAAGGAAGGAGGTAATTATTGACCCAAGGGTTGAGATTACTAAGCCAAAGGTTAAATCAACTTTGTGTGTTTTGATGATTCTCAACTCATGTAGTTAGTACTAATGATCTTGAAGCTGTATTTAAGTATATACATGTTATTCAGCAAGAAATAATTCAACTCAAGTGGTGCTCTTGTAGGATCATGGTTGTAAGCGTATATCGGTTTCCCAAACCAGTTATAGTGCTTACATCTCTACAGAAGTTAGAGATAGGGACGTAGATTCAGTGGATCGAAGCTCGAAAATAAATCACTGTGTTTGCAGAGTTTGCTCTTTCTTAACTATATCTCTTTATTCTTTATCTTTGCTCAATATCAGTTACTTATGCTTATAATTAATTACTAATTGTGATTAAATTTTATTGATATTTGTTATAATTGCTTACTTAAATTTTATTGATATTTGTTATAATTGCTTACATTTGAGATCAAGTGTGTTTGTTGCAAATAGTTTTAATTTTCACATAATAGATTAGCATCACCTATTCACCCCCTCTAGATTATTTTCAATTGGTATTAGAACTAGTGCTCTTATTTTTAAGGTTTAACCACCCAAGAGTTGATCCTTATTGCTAATCACTTTATTTGTCACTATACACACCTATGACATTTCACGGTGATGGTTTCAATGTTAGATCTCCACCTATATTTGATGGTTTTAACTTCTCCACCTAAAAGATTAAAATGAGGTTTTCCTAAAATCACTTGGTAGAAATGTTTTCTTATCTATAGAAAAATTTAAAGAATCTAACCATATGATCGACCATTGGCCTGAGAATGTCTCCAAGGCATTTGAAGCCAATGCTAAGAAACTTATTCCTTATTTGTAGCCCTCAATGATGATGAATTTTCTATGGTTATAAACTGTAAGTCTGCATTTGAGATTTTGAACATTTTGATTGTTACACAAGAAAGCACCGCACGAGTAAAGAGATCAAAGATTGATTTGCTCACATCACAATATGAGAGTCTTCAAATGCATGAGAGTAAGTCCTTAGATGATATACTTACTCATTTTAATAAAATTACTAATGGTCTCTTCTCTCTAGGTAAACTTATTGTAGGCTGTCTAAAAATCACTAAAAGACAAGCCATTAAAAAGCAGAGTTTCAAGTTCTACACGCGTGGGCTCGACACCCGCGTCTCAACATCAAGGCGCGTGGGCTCGACACCCGCGTCTCAACATCAAGGCGCGTGGGCTCGACACCCGCGTCTCGGTTATAACCGCCCCGGTTATGGGGCCAGTCGCCGCCCACATAGCGGGGAGGTCAGCCCCTCGTTGTGGAGCGTTTTTAGGGGGCACGTTCACCCTGGAACCCCTATAAATAGCCCCGTCGCTATTGAAGAAGGGGTCAGATTTTCTTTAGTTAGACGACAACAAGACAGAGACAGGAGAAAGAGAGCTAAACTCTTCAACAAGCTCGCTGCGTACGAGTTGTCCTTTGCCTACCTTCTCTTTGAGAGTTTTGGTAGACAAAAGTTGTGTTACTCCTTCTACCAGCCAAAGAGAAGATCCCTGACGATCCCGACGGTCATCCGGTCAACGGAGAATAAGATTCTCTTTCCACCGCCACACGAAGAACCCAGCATTAAACAAAGGGAGGATTCAAGACTCAACATCCTCCCTCCCTTGTAACTGGAAGGGAAACAGTTTTGTTGTAATTTTTCATCCGATTCAAGGAAATTTTACAGCACCTCTTTTCTTTTTTTCCGGTGCGTACAAGAGATGGCGACTCCGCTGGGGACTACATTTGTCACTGATGAGCAAATCGTGGCGCAGGATGACGTCCTCCGTAAGGGGAAGATGGTCGAATCGCTCATTGTCGAGTTCGACCAGGCGAAGTACGAAGAGTTTCTCTCTTCCGGCTCCAAGAGCCCAAAGACCCGCGTCTGCCGCCGGGTCTCGACGGGGAATGGCCCCGAGGCTCGATCTGTGGCTCTCTCGGGCGCTGCTGCTGCCAACTGTGCCAAGCAAGGTACACGCGCCAACGCCTCTCAGAAGGCCCGCGTGGTCCCAGGCACAACTGCCTTTGCGACCAACTGCGTGGCACAGAACACCCGCGTCAGCGTCTCTCAGGAGACCCGCGTGGTTAAAATCTCTGATGTTCAGCATCAGGATGTTGTTGGTCTCTCTCCACCTCCGCGACGCAACCGGAACGCTGAGCGTCGACAGAGGAGACGTGCGCGTCAGCTGCAAGTTGGAACCTCTGGTTGTCTGACTGAGGCTGGACGCAGCATACAAACTGGCGCCTTGCTCGCGCCCCGCGAAGTCCGCGTTTGGCGGCCCAAACGCGAGATTCCTTCAGTTAGGTCCTCTGAGGACCAACTCACCAAACGCCAAGGTGAAGCCTCTGCGCCTTGTCAAGCACAAGAGGCATGCGCCTATAGACGTGGGGCCCAGCAGCCCACTCTCTCTCAAGTGTCTCTGCCCCGACACACCAAGCAGCAACGCGACAGGCGCATCTTGTCTCAGCAGAGACGCCAGACGCGCGCTGAACAGCTGCGGCGCGAGAACCGCGTCCCTGAAGCCTGCGTCCAGGCTGTACGGCACATGGATGCCTCCCATCTTCGATGTTACGAGGCTAATCTTTTCAATCCCCCTCCCATGGATTTGAGGGATTATTTGACGAAGAAAAGAAGTGCCAATCAGGCCACTTCGTCGTGTTGCTGCCAACGGCTCATCCATATGCTCTCTGAGTGCCGTTGCGGATCAGGCGTACATCAGCAGTCTTTAGTCAGACAGCTGACCCTGATTCCCCCGTCAGCTAAAAGAAGACGCTCCCACAGAAGGAGAACCTTCTCTGACGTTGAGTACCCGGAGCTCACTGCGAATATGACAAGTAGGAGCAAGGGAAAACAACCTGCAGTCAGCTCAGATGAGTCTGACTCTGAACTGGAAGTGGTGTATCAACACACTCGCACCCGGACTGGGGCCATTCCCCCAATTGACTATAATGCCTTAGCCCATGGCATTAAAATGAATGATTCTCACTCCGCCGTAGCGGAATCGAGGGCTTCAAACTCTTCCGTCGAGAAGGAGACCTCCGCCTACATGACAGGCACTCCTGAGGAGACGGCTAAACGTTTAGAACAGATCCAGAAGGCACAAATGGATATGATTCGTTCTCAGCAGGAATCTATCAACTCCCTCAAGCAGGCGATTGCACAGCTGCTCGAAGACAGGAGGAGGTCTCCTCCTAAAAAGTCAAAGGGCAAAGGGAGAAAGGGAGAAAGTTCATCTTCCGAACCTTCTGAGGAGACGCGACGATCTACTTCCGGCTCGTCCAAGTCCTCGTCGCAAGTAAAGGGCGACCAAGACCCGGGGAAGGCTCATGCTAAAAGAATGAGTCAACTGGAGCGACGCCTCGAGGCCCTTGCCAATCGCAAAGACCTCCAAGAAGTAGGAGTGATCCGGCCCTATCCGGCTGAGTGGGACTTAGTTCCATACCCTCCTAAGTTCAAGACTCCAACCCTCCAAGCATTCGATGGGAAGGGGTCACCCAACCAGCACATCTACTACTTCAAATCCCAAACCGGGAATGTAGTAGACAACGATGCTATCCTGGCGCGTCTGTTCATCGGCACCCTGAAAGGGTTGGCCTTTGAATGGTTCATGAAGCTCCCAGAAGGTTCTATCAAGAACTGGGGCGATTTGGAGAAGCTGTTCTTAACACGCTTCTTCGAAGAGACTCGGAAGTCACGATGCCCACCCTTTTGGCTACTAAACAGCGAAAGGGAGAGTCCATTAAGTCTTTCGTGGAAAGGTTTCGGAACGTGGCACTCCGGTGTCCAAGCGGTATGACCCAGGCCACCCTGGTGGAAACATGCCGCCACAATCTCCAAACCTCACTCCTTGCTCAAATAGGAGTTGCTGAAAGCCGCACCTGGAAGCAATTAGTCCAACAAGGTGAACAGGCTGAGGAGATTGTCGTCCGCGTCAGAGCGGAGGAAGGTAAGCCTAGGCCGGAAAAGTCGACAAGGCGTGCGCCAGACACATCCCTCCAAACAAAGCGGAAGGATAATTTGGCAACGGAGACCAAATCTCCCGCCAAACCTCAATCAGGCAAGGCGAGTGGGCTCTTCAAGCCAGCCACGCGCCAACAAGCAATATTCCTTCAAGGAGGAACATGTCGATTCGCTCTTTAAACTACTCAACAAGAGCAACCGATTGAAGCTCCCTGAAGCTCGGCGCCCCGAGGAAGTCGGCAAGACCGACAATCCCACCTATTGCTTGTACCACAGGATGCTGGGGCACCCTACCAAAAGCTGCTATGTCTTCAAGGACATCCTTCAAGCTCTAATTGACGCGGAGGTGTTGAAACTCCGACCAGAGCAGAAGAAGGTGACGGCTAATGTGATGTCAGTTCTCCAGTTCGGAAGACAACCCCCGACACCCTCTGGAGTAGTCCCTATCCCAAGAGGAGAGCTGAGAGTGGTCAACACAGACCCTCACCAGCAGCAAGCGAAAGGCTTGGTACCCGTTCCTACACCTCAAGGGGAAATCATGTGGGTCCACCCTGACCTTGTCAATGAACAGCAATGGACTACTGTGACCAACAGGAAATCCAAAGGCAAGGGAAATGCCTCATCCTGCAATGTGGTGGGTGCCTCCTCTCGAGAAGCTGTAACGCCCCGATCCCAATGATACGGGGACGTCACTGCAACGCATATACGTAGGTCAGATGGTGCCCCCACGTATATACGCTAAGCATTAAGTACAACAAGTATCAGAGTACAACACACAGCGTGGTATATTCATATGCCAGCTTACAAAAGATAAATACAAAGTTATACAAGTTATGACAAGCAAAAATCACTTTACAAGTGTCCTTTATCACAACCCAAGTCCAAAATGAATCCTATATAACCAAAAATACAAAAATGCTCACGAAATGGATGGAGATCCCGTGAACCAAAAGGAAGAGTCTGGCACGATGAGACTAGAGCTGGTCAGCCTGCTCAGAAAGATAGGCCCGTCCTCTGTGGAAGGCTCCACTTCGTCCCAAGCCTCGGAATCTGAATATGCAAATCCACGGGGTCAAGACATAACAATAAATAAAGAATAGCCAAGTGACTAAGGATCATGATTAAAGATAATGGAGTAGTAATAAATAGCAACGAATAACAAGTGATGTAAACTCAATAGGATAAGGTCATATGCAATGAATCTATAGTTAATGTCTTATTATTATTACTCGTCTTACTGTGATATCTAGCTATGTGACCCAGCGTCCCAGAGCACATAGATCCATATCCTAGTAAAACAAGGTTGTTATTGGAAACAGCGGTTGTATCGACGAACTATGTTTACAGTGGGTCCCGTGCATACCCGGGACCACGGCCCAGGATTGTTCCGTTGCTTGAAGACGGAACCTGCCGCAAGGCTAAACAGGAGGGACTTATGTATGCCCTTGTCATGACAGTAAACAGGAAAGGGAGCAAGCACTCCCCTCGGTCCCCTGGTGTACCGCAGGTTAGACCGGAATATGATTGTACAATATACCTAATACCACTGTAAACACGAACACGTATCGATATCCGCATATTTCCCCCGACCCATATGTAAGTTGGTGCTTTTTATGTAAAAGTCAAGTGTATCATGCTTAGTTTTAGGAGATGGCATGATAAGTGGTGATATTACTGTTTAACATGTCATGAAACGAGTATATGCAATAATAAGTCATGAGGTAACAAGAGATACATCCATTCAGTAATAAGTCATGTTGTGCCAGTATTGAAGCATGAATAAGCAAGGTATAATACATATGTAACAAGTATAAGAACCAAATTCAGAACGGAAATTAACTATGACACACAGTCAGGATTAGTCGACTAGGGGTAAGGGTTAGTCGACTAATACTGGGATACAGAGAGTTAGAATTCTGTTCCAGGGAAAGTTAGTCGACTAGGGTAGGAAGGTTAGTCGACTAATAGGGAGTTCTAGAGAGTTGATTAGTCGACTAATGTTTGGGGTAAGTCGACTAATACTGTGTTTTCCAGAAAACTAAGTTTCAGCTAAGTGTTCTAGTCGACTAGGTCCTAAGTCAAGTCGACTAATCGTGGGGAAAAACAGTGCACAGAACAGAAATTTCTGGAAGAGTGTTTGATGACTAAATTCGTGGTTTTAGGTTACCTGGTGTGCAATAGGGGTAGATACAAGTACTCTAGGGCTATTACAAGTCTTGGTGAGTGGAATACTCACTTGGATAGGTTTAATTGGGACTTGATCCAAGGATGAGGATGATGGTTGAAGTTGAGGTCCTTGAGGAAGTCCTTGAGATCTTGAGGTGGAGGTGAAGAGATTGGGTTCTTGGAGCTAGGGTTTTTTGCTTGAGGAAGAAGGAGATTATGGAGCTTCTCTTCTCTTGTTGAAGTGAAAGAGAGAAAAAAGAGTGATTTGCAAATGAATAGGAATTTATAGTTTGGGATTTTTGTAAAGGGGTTGGAAATTGGATAGAAGTGAGGGGTTTTCTTGCAAAAGGAGGGGTGAGGTGAGTGTCCTCTCCTTGGCCACTTGGCCGGCTGTGGAGAGGGAGAGAGTGAGTGGGTTAGGTGAAGTGGTGAGTGGGAAATGAGGTGGAAATGAAGTGGAATTGGAATTTTGCAATTTTGAAAAAAGGTCCGAATTTCAAGTATCTCGGATTGGTCTGAAAATTTTACCAAAAATCAAGAATAATATTTGAAGACTCATGGTGAAATTCGTTTGAAGAAATACTGTATAGATTTTTAATTAAAAATCCCGGAATCAGTTATTTACCGACTCCGAAAGAATTTTCATAAATTCATAAAATTCTCAGAAAAAGTGTATAAGTAAGAAATATGATTCTAAGCAATAAAGTCTAAAGGACTTTCTAAAAATTCCTAACAGTTTGGAAGATAAAAATTCGGAAATCGGCCAGCGGTACTGGCCGACACCGGTTTCGGAGAAATTCATTTTAATTCCAGAAAATTCCAGAAAATCACATAAAATCTAAAATATTGGAAAATGATATTTGGAATTGAAATTGGTCAAATACGGATGGTAAATCGGAAAATACGATCGAAAGACTGAATACGTAACTAAGTACGTATTCCGGGAGAGGGGTATTACAATCTACCCACCTTACAAAAATTTCGTCCTCGAAATTTCATAAGGTGAAAGATAACAGGAAAAGTAACAGATAGATATGGATACAAGGAAAGATAACGGTAAAGAAGAGTAGAAGAAAAGAGTCTTACCCAATCAAGATGTGAAAAGTTGAGGATAACGCTCCCGGATAACGTCCTCACGCTCCCAAGTGGCCTCTCCTGGCGCATGCCTGTTCCATGACACCAATACCAATGGAATAGCTCTGCTCTTCAGTGTCTTAACACTCCTATCCAGAATGGCCAACGGCTGCTCTTGGTATGATAAATCCGGTTGTAGCTCCAGCTCGGAATGATCCAGAATATGGCCGTCATCCCTGACATACTTCCTCAACTGAGACACGTGGAAGACATTATGCACCCCGTCCAAAGATGGCGGTAATGCCAATCTATAGGACACATCTCCCACACGATCCAGGATCTCGAATGGGCCAATATACCTCGGACTTAGTTTCCCACGAGCACCGAACCGGATCACTCCCTTGGTAGGTGATATCCTCAAGAATACATGATCTCCAACCTGGAATCCAATGGCCTTCTCCGAGTGTCTGCCCAACTCTTCTGCCTACTCTGAGCAGCCCTGAGATGATTTCTGATAACCCTGACTTTCTCTGTCGCCTGCATCAGGATCTCTGGTCCCAAAAGACTCCTCTCACCGACTTCATCCCAACAAATCGGTGATCGGCACTTCCTACCATACAATGCCTCAAAGGGTGCCATCTTAATACTTGCCTGGTAGCTGTTGTTATATGAAAACTCGGCCAAGTGAAGATGGTCTTCCCAAGATCCTCCAAAGTCAATCATGCAAGCCCTCAACATATCTTCAAGGATCTGGATAGTCCTCTCAGATTGTCCGTCTGTCTGAGGATGATAAGAAGTACTGAATTTCAGACGAGTTCCCAGACTTTCTTGGAGACTTTCCCAGAAATGAGATCTGAATCTGGTGTCTCTATCTGACACAATACTAACTGGAACTCCATGCAGACGAACCACCTCCTTCATATACTTATCTGCCAGAACCTCTGTCGACTGGCCTACCCTGAATGGTATGAAGTGAGCTGACTTGGTGAGGCGATCAACTATCACCCACACCGCATTATTACCTTTGGGACTCCGAGGCAATGCCGTCACAAAATCCATGGTGATGTGCTCCCACTTCCATTCGGGTATCGGCAAAGGTTGAAGAAGTCCAGCTGATCTCTGATGCTCGATCTTTATCTGCTGGCAAACCAAGCACTTGGCAACAAACTGGGCTATCTCCCTCTTCATAGCATTCCACCAAAAGTGCTTCTTCAGGTCCTGGTACATCTTGTTTCCCCAGGGTGTATAGAATAAGCTGAACTGTGAGCTTCCTCCAAAATCTTCTGTCTGACTTCCCCTTGGGGAACACAAAGTCTACCTTCAAAATACAATACACCATCTGGATGAATGCAGATATCCGTCCTCAATCCAGCCTCCACCTGAGCTCTGAATGTCTGCAATCTGGGGTCCTCCTTCTGAGCTTCCTTGATCTCCTCTATCAATGATGACTGGATCTGTAAAGCCATGAACTGCCCGGCCTTATCACCTCCTAGCACTAACATCAAATCCAATCTGATGAACTCCTGAATCAACTCCCTCTGCTGCGTGAGGTGGACTAGCACTCTGTTCTCTGGCATCCTGCTCAGTGCATCTGGAACTGTATTGACTTTGCCTGGATGATATTGCAAGTCAATATCATAGTCCGCCATAAGCTCCAACCACCTCCTCTGCCTCATATTCAACTCCTTCTGTGAGAAAATATACTTGAGGCTCTTGTGATCCGTGTATATCAACACTTTGTCTCCCAGAAGGTAGTGTCTTCAGATCTTCAAAGCAAATATCACAGCTGCCAACTCCAAGTCATGAGTTGGGTAATTCCTCTCATGAGGCTTCAACTGCCTAGATGCATATGCTATAACATGATCATGTTGCATAAGCACACACCCCAGGCCTTTACCTGATGCATCACAGAAAATGACCATCCCTCCTCTTCCTGAAGGAGTCCTCAAGATTGGAGCTGAAATAAGCCTCTGCTTCAACTGCTCAAATGCTGCATCACATTCTTCTGTCCATATGTATCTCTCCCCTTTTCTGGTGAGCCTGGTCAACGGAGCTGCAAGTCTAGAGAAATCCTGGACAAAGCGCCTGTAATATCCGGCTAGTCCAAGAAAGCTCTTTATCTCAGTCACCGTCTTCGGAACTGGCCAATTCTTCACTGCCTGGACTTTACTAGGATCAACTGAAATTCCTTCTGCTGAAACTATGTGTCCAAGGAAAGCTATACTGTCCAACCAGAACTCACACTTGCTCCTCTTGGCATGAAGCTGCTCCTGCTGGAGGGTCTGCAACACGATCCTCAAGTGTTCTGCATGCTCCTTGTTGTTCCTGGAATAGATCAAGATGTCATCAATGAAAACAACAACGAACTGATCCAAGTAGGGCGAGAACACTCGGTTCATCAAATCCATGAAAACCGCAGGGGCATTGGTGACTCCGAAAGGCATAACTAGAAATTCATAGTGGCCATAACGGGTCCTGAATGCCGTCTTCGGAACATCCTCCTTCTTCACCCTCAGCTGATGGTAACCCGACTGCAAATCTAACTTAGAAAATACACGGGCTCCATGAAGCTGATCAAACAAGTCATCAATCCGGGGCAAGGGATACTTGTTCTTGATGGTGACCTTGTTCAACTCCCTATAATCAATACAAAGCCTCTTACCACCATCCTTCTTATTCGCCAAGAGCACTGGAGCTCCCCATGGTGAAGTGCTTGGCCGAATCAATCCCTTGTCTGAATACTCCTGCAGTTGCTTCTTCAAGATCTCCAACTCTGTCGGTGCCATCCTGTACGGAGCCTTGGATATAGGAGCTGCTCCTGGAATTGTATCAATGGAGAACTCAATTATCCTCTCCGGTGGAAACCCTGAGACCTCAGCAAAGACTTCTGGAAACTCATCCCACACTGGCACTCCCTTCAGAACCTCCGAAGTGGTCATCTGAATCTCCTTCTTAGCAGGCTTCACCTCTCCACTAAACTGGAACTCCGGCTGATGCGGGATTCTGAAATTGATCCTCCTCCCTCTACAGTCGATCACCGCATAGTACTGACTGAGCCAGGTCATGCCTAAGATTACGTCGTACCCTTTGGTGTCTAGTACGAGCATATCTATGGCCAAGGTCTTCCCACAAAGTTCCACTGGACAGTCAGCACAAACTCTAGAAGATATAACTACCCCATTCCCGGTACTTATCTCCCACTTGTGGTCTAAAGCCTTAACAGGTATGGAATGAACAGCCACAAAATGGTCGGAGATATAACAGTGGGATGCACCCGAATCGAAGAGAGCGAGAACAGGTATTGAATGAACTCTGATGTTACCTGAAATCACTTCCTCAGAAGCCTCAGCCTCCTCTGCTGTCAGGTTGTAGGCCTGACCTCTGCCACGCCCTGCTGCTGTCCGGGCTCCTCTCTGCACTGGGCGAGCAACATGCGGTGGAGGAAGGGGAAGAGCTCTCCTCATCACTGGTCCCTGGTGCCTCTGCCCAACTGGCCCTGGTAGTGCCCTCTGTCCATTCTGCCCTTGAGGTGCCGGCAAGGTTTGATTAGCAAACCCCATTCTCCTGTGAGGACAGGTCTCTACGGCATGGTCTCGTGCTCCACACACCAAACACAATCCATTCGCCCTCCGGCAATTCTGCTGAGAGTGTCCTGGTTTCTGGCAAAAGTTGCAGATAAGACCTGGTCGAGCCATCTGGTAAGGAACTGCTCTGAATGGTTGCCTGGCCTGAACCTTCGCTGCCCTGGATGGTCCTCCTCTACCCACCGGTACAAACGGCCTCTTCATGGCCTGGTCCTTCCTCTGATCTCCTTGCTTCTTCTCAAACCCACGCTCCACCTCTCGAGCGCTGGTGAGAACTTCTGCATAGGTCTTCAGATGATGGGGCATTAGGAACATCTGAATGTCCATTTGCAGACCTTGCTGGAACCGGCTTGCCCTCTTCTCCTCATCTGCTATCATGTACGGGGCGAAGCGACTCAACCTGAGAAATTCTGCAGCATACTCATCTACGGATCTATCCCCTGTTGAAGCCTGATGAACTGCTCCTCCATGTCCTTCTGAGCAGTGGCGGGAAAGAACCTGCTATAAAAGCTCTTGGAGAACGTATTCCAAGAGATAGGTTTCTCCAAGCGAGCCTCCTCTGCAAGCCACCAAGTCCTGGCTATGTCCTTCAGCTGGATCTTGCAACCTCCACTTGGTTCTCCTTAGGCACCCTGGCGGCGTTCAGCAGATCGGTGGTGTCTGTTAACCACTGTTCAGCCTCCAATGGCCTCTCGACTCCCGTGAATACGGCCGGTTGTAACGTCGGAAGTCTGAGATGTTCCCCGGCTTCTGCTCCTTCGGGGCTGCCAACTCCTGCCTGAGGAGCTCAGTCTGCTGATGCTGATTCTCCATCTGCTGTTGCTGGTTTCCCAGCATAGTCTGAATGATCCTCAGGATATCAGCACCCTCTCCTCCTACGGGTCCATTCGGTACTTGCCCGACATTGTTGCGACCCGAACGTCTCTCCATACCGAAAGGGATAAGATCTGGAATTGGAAACAAAGGGAAGGAGTTTAGGATACGAGGATCGAATCAAGGACGAAGTCAAGAAGGACTATATAACTTTGTACATTGTAGTTGGCATTAGCAAATCACTAGAATTTGCCACTTGGTTGTACTTTTAGGTTTGAGAGCCTAGGCTCTGATACCAACCTGTAACGCCCCGATCCCAATGATACGGGGACGTCACTGCAACGCATATACGTAGGTCAGATGGTGCCCCCACGTATATACGCTAAGCATTAAGTACAACAAGTATCAGAGTACAACACACAGCGTGGTATATTCATATGCCAGCTTACAAAAGATAAATACAAAGTTATACAAGTTATGACAAGCAAAAATCACTTTACAAGTGTCCTTTATCACAACCCAAGTCCAAAATGAATCCTATATAACCAAAAATACAAAAATGCTCACGAAATGGATGGAGATCCCGTGAACCAAAAGGAAGAGTCTGGCACGATGAGACTAGAGCTGGTCAGCCTGCTCAGAAAGATAGGCCCGGTCCTCTGTGGAAGGCTCCACTTCGTCCCAAGCCTCGGAATCTGAATATGCAAATCCACGGGGTCAAGACATAACAATAAATAAAGAATAGCCAAGTGACTAAGGATCATGATTAAAGATAATGGAGTAGTAATAAATAGCAACGAATAACAAGTGATGTAAACTCAATAGGATAAGGTCATATGCAATGAATCTATAGTTAATGTCTTATTATTATTACTCGTCTTACTGTGATATCTAGCTATGTGACCCAGCGTCCCAGAGCACATAGATCCATATCCTAGTAAAACAAGGTTGTTATTGGAAACAGCGGTTGTATCGACGAACTATGTTTACAGTGGGTCCCGTGCATACCCGGGACCACGGCCCAGGATTGTTCCGTTGCTTGAAGACGGAACCTGCCGCAAGGCTAAACAGGAGGGACTTATGTATGCCCTTGTCATGACAGTAAACAAGAAAGGGAGCAAGCACTCCCCTCGGTCCCCTGGTGTACCGCAGGTTAGACCGGAATATGATTGTACAATATACCTAATACCACTGTAAACACGAACACGTATCGATATCCGCATATTTCCCCCGACCCATATGTAAGTTGGTGCTTTTTATGTAAAAGTCAAGTGTATCATGCTTAGTTTTAGGAGATGGCATGATAAGTGGTGATATTACTGTTTAACATGTCATGAAACGAGTATATGCAATAATAAGTCATGAGGTAACAAGAGATACATCCATTCAGTAATAAGTCATGTTGTGCCAGTATTGAAGCATGAATAAGCAAGGTATAATACATATGTAACAAGTATAAGAACCAAATTTAGAACGGAAATTAACTATGACACACAGTCAGGATTAGTCGACTAGGGGTAAGGGTTAGTCGACTAATACTGGGATACAGAGAGTTAGAATTCTGTTCCAGGGAAAGTTAGTCGACTAGGGTAGGAAGGTTAGTCGACTAATAGGGAGTTCTAGAGAGTTGATTAGTCGACTAATGTTTGGGGTAAGTCGACTAATACTGTGTTTTCCAGAAAACTAAGTTTCAGCTAAGTGTTCTAGTCGACTAGGTCCTAAGTCAAGTCGACTAATCGTGGGGAAAAACAGTGCACAGAACAGAAATTCTGGAAGAGTGTTTGATGACTAAATTCGTGGTTTTAGGTTACCTGGTGTGCAATAGGGGTAGATACAAGTACTCTAGGGCTATTACAAGTCTTGGTGAGTGGAATACTCACTTGGATAGGTTTAATTGGGACTTGATCCAAGGATGAGGATGATGGTTGAAGTTGAGGTCCTTGAGGAAGTCCTTGAGATCTTGAGGTGGAGGTGAAGAGATTGAGTTCTTGGAGCTAGGGTTTTTTGCTTGAGGAAGAAGGAGATTATGGAGCTTCTCTTCTCTTGTTGAAGTGAAAGAGAGAAAAAAGAGTGATTTGCAAATGAATAGGAATTTATAGTTTGGGATTTTTGTAAAGGGGTTGGAAATTGGATAGAAGTGAGGGGTTTTCTTGCAAAAGGAGGGGTGAGGTGAGTGTCCTCTCCTTGGCCACTTGGCCGGCTGTGGGAGAGGGAGAGAGTGAGTGGGGTTAGGCGAAGTGGTGAGTGGGAAATGAGGTGGAAATGAAGTGGAATTGGAATTTTGCAATTTTTGAAAAAAGGTCCGAATTTCAAGTATCTCGGATTGGTCTGAAAATTTTACCAAAAATCAAGAATAATATTTGAAGACTCATGGTGAAATTCGTTTGAAGAAATACTGTATAGATTTTTAATTAAAAATCCCGGAATCAGTTATTTACCGACTCCGAAAGAATTTCATAAATTCATAAAATTCTCAGAAAAAGTGTATAAGTAAGAAATATGATTCTAAGCAATAAAGTCTAAAGGACTTTCTAAAAATTCCTAACAGTTTGGAAGATAAAAATTCGGAAATCGGCCAGCGGTACTGGCCGACACCGGTTTCGGAGAAATTCATTTTAATTCCAGAAAATTCCAGAAAATCACATAAAATCTAAAATATTGGAAAATGATATTTGGAATTGAAATTGGTCAAATACGGATGGTAAATCGGAAAATACGATCGAAAGACTGAATACGTAACAAGTACGTATTCCGGGAGAGGGGTATTACAGAAGCCGGGACTGATGTTCCCTCGTTAACCGACTCAGAGGAGGAAACAATAGTCTTGGCCGCAGAGCCCAAACAACCGATGGCGGGAACCCATTCGGGACAGCCGTACTTAAAGCAGTATGGCGAGATGGCGGTAGTCCCTCCACAACCAGCTGCAGAACTAACCAAGCCCTCCACAAGACAACCTGTGGAGAAACAGAAAGAAACTCGGTTTTCTCGAGTTCTTTCGAAAGGTATGGCGGAAGGATCCACGACACCTTACCGCTTTGATGTCCTGGCTCAACTAGCCAACATCCCGGCACGCACTACCTTGTATGAACTTCTTAGACTATCAAAGTCGACCAGAGAAGCTCTACAAGAAGCTCTGGCAAATGCCGAGGTCTTCATGACCCAGGTGCCGAAGGAGGAGGATGTAGAGGATTGCCTCCACACCTCCCCAAATGCTCCCTGCATTACCTTCACAGCAGATGATATGCAGGTTAAAGGGAAGCATGATCGACCCCTGTATTTCACAGGGTATATTGGATCGTCTGAGGTGAACCGCATTCAGGTAGATCCAGGGTCCGCGTTGAGCATCATGCCTCGCCGGGTCATGCAACATCTGGGCATTCCTACTCATCGTTTGAGCCCTACTCAGACAACTATCTATGGGTTCAATGCCAACCAGACCCGTCCGATGGGGAAAATCAAGCTCAAATGCCAGATTGGAAGCCTCAAGTCGGAAGTGACATGCTACGTCATCGACGCCGACACTTCCTACAATCTATTGCTGGGACGACCGTGGATTCACCGCAACTCCATCGTTCCCTCCACTCTCCACCAAGTCATGAAATACATTGACGGGAGTGGAAAGGTGCAGACGTTGATTGCCGAAAGGTATCCGTTCAAAGGGGTCGAGAATTATTTCACCGACTCTTTGCTGTACCAAGATCCGGTGGAGATGGATGAAGTCCCGCGACCAGAGGAGCCAGACTCTGGTAACGAAGCTGACACCGAGCCCGAGAAAGAAGAGTGCCTGTGGGAGTTAGAACCACTTGTAAAGAGCACTAATAAGCTCGATGTTGATAATACCACCGACGATGTAGGCGGTTGGTATATTAATGAAGATTTAGATTTTGCGTATTTTTCTGTGTTTGCTTCTGATTCAGTACCATCAGACACTAGCACCGAAGTAGACGATGACCCCTGGTCGGCAATAGATGCTTTGACATCGTTGCATGTACCAGTGAAGTCGTCCTTCGAGACATACCAAGATAATGGTAATGCGCAAGAATCTATATTTATGGTTCCAGCAAGATGGAAAGGCCAAAAACTAATTCTTTTTGGGCGAATCTCGTCTGAACCAACGCCCCGCGAAGAATCGGAAGGCGAGGAGGAATCCCCTCAGTTCGGTCATTATGAACCAAAAGCACTCAAAATGATGAGATGCATGGGGTACGACCTGGCCAACAGACCCGGGTTGAACTTCGGCAAAGGAAGGAGGACGCTGCTTCGATCCTTTGTACCGAAAGGGAAGGCCCCGATTATTATCATCAGACGCGCCGGGGGTTGGGCTATGTATCAACTCCGGTCCCATCAGCCTCCGATTCTCAAGAATCGTCGAGCAACGATTACTCTTCAGACACATCATCTTGGGAGTCAGATGTCAGTGTCGGCAACATCTTCAAGGAACTTTCAGTGAACATGGTTTCGATAAGCCACCTGGAAGATGAAAATGAAGAAATGATCCAATCTGATACAGATCCTTGGATCAAACATTTAAATGCTCTTTGGGACACTCGCTTTGAACAGCGCGAGCCACCCACAGAAGACAAGGTTGTTCAGATCAACCTAGGAGATGAGGCTAACCATAAGCCCATCTTCATAAGTGACGGCCTGTCACCTTCGGAGAAAAAGGATCTAATATCTCTTGTACAAGAGTATATAGACATCTTCGCCTGGAATTATGAGGACATGCCAGGACTCGATCCTCAGGTGGCTATGCACCGCCTCAATATCAATCCGGACGTAAAGCCTGTCAAACAACAGCAGCGACGGTTTCGTCCAGAAATAATGGAGGCAATTCAATCAGAAGTCAGAAAACTTATTGATTCTGGCTTCATCAGGGAAAAAACAACATCCCGACTGGGTAGCCAACATCGTCCCCGTCGCCAAGAAGAACGGGAAGATCCGGATCTGCATCGACTTCCGCGATCTAAACGAGGCCTGCCCCAAGGACGAATTCCCATTGCCGATCACAGATGTCATGATTGACAATACTTGTGGATTCGAACGAATGTCCTTCATGGATGGATTCTCAGGATACAACCAAATCAAAATGTATCCTGATGACGAAAAGCATACCTCCTTCAGGACACCTCTAGGGGTATATTGCTACACCGTTATGCCCTTCGGACTGAAAAATGCAGGGGCAACATACCAAAGGGCCATGAACGCCATTTTCCATCAGCAAATACGGAAAACGGTGGAATGTTATGTTGATGACATCGCGTTAAAAAGCCGCACTAAAGGTGATCACATAGCGGACCTGAAGGTGGTCTTCGACATCATGCGGGCTCATCAATTGAAGATGAATCCCACAAAGTCCTTCCTGGGGGTGGCCAGTGGCAAATTCTTAGGATTTGTTGTAACATCCACCGGAATTCACTTGGACCCTGAAAAGGTTCACGCTATCCAAGAGATGCAACCCCCGAGAAATCTCAAAGAACTCAGGGGATTGCAGGGACGATTGGCGTACATCCGCAGGTTTATCTCAAACCTCTCCGGAAGATGTCAACCCTACGCTAAGTTAATGAAGAAGGGTGTCTCATTCATTTGGGATGACGCTTGCCAACAAGCGTTCGAGGAAATCAAGCAATACCTCACCCAACCACCAGTCCTTGCAGCTCCGGTATCCGGAAAGCCTTTCCTGGTGTACGTCCGGGCAATGGATCATTCTTTGGGAGCTCTATTAGCTCAGAATGATGATCACGGACGTGAGCAAGCAATCTACTATCTGAGTAGAACAATGATCGGAGCCGAACATCGGTATAACCCGATCGAGAAGGAATGTTGGCATTAGTGTTCGCTATTCAGAAAATGCGGCACTATCTGGTAGGCCAAACTATAAACGTCATATCAAAAGTCAACCCCCTGAGGTTACTTATGACTAAGCCTTCATCATTAAACGGCCGGCTGGCAAAATGGGCCATATTGCTCTCCCAATATGAGATGCACTTTTTACCACAAAAGGCCATTAAGGGACAAGCAGTGGCGGATTTCCTAGCTGAGCACCCAGATCCGAGGGCAGCCAAAGTCTACGAGGATCTCCCAGATGAAGTTGCTGAAGTCTGCCTGACTCAGACATCGTTCGAAAGTCAAGTTGGCAACTTTTCTTCGACGGTGCATCAAGAACAAGCCCAAAGGGACACGTAGTAGCGGGGGTAGGAGTAGTACTCGTATCCCCACAAAATTATGTGATTCCCCGAGCTGTCTCATTAACTGAGCCTTGTTCCAACAATGTGGCGGAGTACAACACTCTTTTGATTGGGATGCAATTTGCCGATGAGATTGGCGTTAAAAATCTCGAGGCATACGGCGACTCTAAACTCATCGTCAGCCAAGTTCGCGGGGAGTACGAAGTCAGACATGAGGACCTAGTACCCTACCACAACGCAACTATCCGCATGGCGAGGGGTTTACAAGCTTCTACATCGACCATGTACCGCGCAGGCAAAATGCGCACGCGGATGCACTCGCATCCCTCGCGGCCTCCTTAGCTCTTCCAGCTGGAGCAATGGAGAAGATATTCGTCTACAGCCACGACCTGTATTGCCCGAGAAATGCTCTCGAGGGCTATCAGGAGTCAAAGGGAGATTGTCAAGGCAAAGAAGCACTGGAATTGTCAACCGGTCCAGAGCTTAAAGACTGGCGATTCTCCTACATTGATTTCGTCTTATACGACATTCTGCCTGAAGACACCAAAGAGGCGGCTGCCATTCGAAAGAAAGCCCCCAAATTCTATTATAATGCGATTACGCGAACATTGTATCGTCGATCGCATGACGGGATCTTGCTCCGGTGCCTCTCACCAAAAGAAGCCCAAGAGGTATTGAGAGAAGCCCACGACGGTATGTGTGGAGCCCATCAACCTGGCCCAAAACTGGCACATCGACTCCAAAGATTGGGTTACTATTGGCCCAAGATGGTTGCCGACGCCGTCACCTATGCTAAAAGATGCCACGCTTGTCAAGTGCATGGGGACTTCATCCATCAAGCACCAGGGTATCTCCACTCTACAACCTCTACCTGGCCATTTGAAATGTGGGGGATGGATGTGGTTGGCCCTATCAGCCCACCATCATCAAAAGGACATCGGTTCATTTTGACAATAACCGATTATTTCTCTAAGTAGGCTGAGGCCATTCCTTTGAAGGAGGTCAAATCGTCGAACGTGATCAAGTTCGTGAAACATCACGTTATTTACCGTTTCGGTGTACCTCGGCGAATTGTCCATGACAATGGACCCCAGTTCATCAGCCAGGCTTTCCAGAGATTCTGCGCTAAGTTCAGAATCCAGAGTGTGTCCTCAACAGCATACTATCCTGCCGCTAACGGCCTCGCAGAAGCTTTCAACAAGACCATTGGTAAGCTTCTCAAAAAGTTCGTCTCGAAAAGTTAACGGGACTGGGACGACAAACTAGGTGAATGCTTATGGGCCTATCGCACAACTGTGCGAACCCCAACTAAAGCTACGCCATTTTCTTTGGTATACGGGTGTGAAGCCGTGCTCCCACTGGAAATCCAAATTCCATCTCTACGCGTCATCTTGACAGCGGAGATGACAACAGAGGAGAAGCATCGACAGCGACTCCAAGAACTGGAGGCCTTAGATGATAAACGTCTGTAGGCCCAACAACAAATCGAGCTCTACCAAGCTCGTATTACCAGAGCCTTCAACAAGAAAGTTAAAGTGCGAACTTTCAAGAAAGGCGATCTTGTCTTAGCCGTCAGAAGACCCATGGTAATGACGCACAAGACAAAAGGAAAATTCCAACCCAAATGGGAAGGACCATTTGTAGTAGAGTCAGTCTACTCAAATGGGTCATATCGCCTCATAACCTCAAATGGCGATACACTCATGATGCCGATCAATGGCAGGTTCCTGAAGAAATACTATCCTTAGATGGTATTCTTCCGCTGATCAAGTTAAAAGTACACCTCTGATCAAAGTAAGAAGAATTTCTTCATTATAACATCCGACGCCCCCGACGGCTAAGGATAGAGGAAAATGTTGGCTTCTAAGCCCAACATAAGTCTTCGACAACTCATCATGCTGAGGGGAATAGCATGGCTAGCCCAACTCAAACGGTAGTTGGTAAAGGCACCTCAAATCTGTTGATAGCTGAGGGTTTGCTAAAAATCCTAAGTGGACTTGGCTCCACTCTTTCCTCCAAAATCCCTTACCAATTCTCATCCACAGAATGGTAGGTCTACAAAATACAACCATTACTAAGTTAACACTATACCTCTGGTAATGGAAACTTTTCAATATTCCTTGTCGAGTACAAATTTTGTTTGTCAACTCTACACGGAGTATCAAACTTTCAAATTTGCCAAGTTAACACTATACCTCTGGCACTTCAAATTTTCACTTGTCAATTCTCACCAATAGAATGACAGGTCCTCAAATTGCTCTTATCATGAGTCAATCTTGGTCAAGTTAATACTACACCTCTGACAAATTACTGTTAAAGTTTAACACCACACCTCTAAACAGTAATCAGGTTTCTATCAAGTTTAATATTACACCTCTGACAGTCACTTTTCTTCAGACTTCCATATCGAAGCTGAAATGGATGATGCTAAGTTAACATTACACCTCTAGCATCAAGTCATTGCTAAGTTAAACAATACACCTATGGCCATGACTTTCCCTCGGACTTCCTTATACAAGCCGAAATGACCAATGCCAAGTTCAACATTACACCTCTAGCATTACCCTCACTGTCAAGTTAAACATTACACCTATGACAGTGACACTTCTGAGTTAAGTTAATATCACACCTCTGACTCACATCCTTATCAAGTTAACATTACACTTCTGACAAGACCACTTTCAACCCGTTAAGTTAATATCACACCTCTAACGGTAACAAACTTTCCTAGATTCCCACGAGTCTAGTCTCACTTGTTATTCTCTTCAACAGAATAACAAGTCTACCTAAAAACATTGTTAGGTTAATACTACACCATCAACAGTGTTTCCATCAAATCCCCAGCTGAGCTCAATCAAGTTAATCCCAAACACTTGATAAAAGTCACCCTCCCTGGGGGTACCAATTCTACTTGTCACTTCTCTTATAAAGTGGCAGGTCCACCAAAAATTATTTCATCTCTGTCAAGTTAATATTACACCTCTGACAGTATTGTGAGAGTTCCTGAAATAGGATCTTCCCTACAAAGTTGACTTATTAAGATTATCATTATAATTTGACAAAGTCAAAGATTCTTTGCTTCTATGAGTCTAACTGAAGACAAAAAGTTCAAGACAATGAAAGAGGCAAAAAGAAAAGTGTCACTTTTATTTATATCCAGGCATACGAAAGTGATACAAAACGCTCTCTTATACAATAAGATTGAGTGTTACAATTAAGGAGTACAAAGAAGTCCCTCTCTCTCTCTCAGAGGTCGTACTCACTCCTTGAAGCCGCATCTAATTTCAAGTGCACGATGTCTGAAGAAGTGCCAAACTGTGGCGACATTGGAGCCGGTTGCACTATGGTGCATGACGTAAACATCGGAAGAGCCCTAGCTGACTAAGCTAAGAGCAATAGTGTTCTTGAGGTCCGGTGGCAGCAGAAAGCCATGCAACCCTTCATTCATGAGCATCTCTTTCACCAGAAGGCCATCCAACGAACATGGAGTGTCCTTGATGTCACTTCTGGAGTGGGAGAGGAAGAGGATCATATCTGCCACTGTATCCACCGTAACCTCCTCGCCGCCATACTTACCCTGACCATCCCTTGCCAGCAGGCATGACTGGTGCAGTGGATCTGAAGAGACCTTGGCGAGGGTTAAGTCCTCGTCAGGGACATAAATATTCCCTTGTAGACGACGAGGACCATAATATATTCCCTTGTAGATGAACATCGAACGAGTTCGCCGACCGGAATATTCTTCCAGGGGCCCAGCGAACCTGAAAAAGGACAATCAAGCCTACCTACAAGGAATAAACAAGGGGGTTAGAAAATCTGGAACTTAGTATACTTCAACAAAGAAAACTAAGTGACAGACGCGGCTATTGTCGAAAACTTCAGACGCAGGAATGAGCCCGCGCAGTGAGTCAAAATACCGCGTCAACAGAAGCAGACGCGAATCAAAACTGTGCCACACACAGGATTCAAACACGGTCTCATTTTGCGCCCGCGCCTAAAACACAAGGCGCGAAAGGACTCAGACGCCGAAAATTGCCATCTCCCTGTCGAGGGAATAGGGGTTGCAAAATTCGGGTCTGAAACCTTCAGCCCGAGTTGGAATTCATCCAAATCAGTGGCCTTAAAACGCGAGCTTCATGAGCAAAGTCAGCGCCAAGTGCCAAAGACTTCTGTACTCGCGTCCAGGGAAGTTTAAGTCGGCGGCGCAAATTCCAGAAGGAATGCACCAACTCAGACTTCATGAGGAAATCCAGATGATGATGATGCCAAAGTGCAAACTTAGGGGACTAGAAACATCACGGCAAGTCGGGACGGCATACCAGCAGAGGCCTCTGTCAAGAGTTTAACTCTCTGCATCAGAATATGGACATGGAAGGCGATCAGAGAGACACTTTGTCCTGAAGAGACCAAACAGAAGCATGAAAACTCTGGGTCATCTTCTTCCCCGGAGTCGTCTTCATCCATGAAGACAGTACCCCTGTTAGAAACTCTGAAGAAGGCGGAAGTTCTCAGAGCAATCGTTCTCTTAAAAGGGAAAATAGTCTAAGATTGGGACTGCTAAAGAAGGCGAGCCCCATTTATAGGCCGCTCCTGATAACCGTCATTAATGGTTCATCAATTGGAACCGTCGGCCTTAATGACCGCACGATTGTTAAAGTCTAATGGGAAGCTGACGCATGGAGGGTCGCTTCGGGAAACGTTGAAGACGCTGGTCTACAACCGCCAGCGCCAGTTTTACATTAAAGGGTATTAACGCCTAAGTCCAATGAAGAACCGACGCGTGGACAACTGCTTCGGGAAACAACGGATGACCCGGTTTCCCAATCGTCAGTGAAGACTTGACGTTCAATCGTCAGTGAAGACTTGACGTTCAAAGATCTCATAAAATCTTTATGTCAGGCCGCATGTAACGTCTGGAAGTTACATCGATACGCAGATGGGAAAACCGCGTCCTGGAACCCGCGTCTCCTTTTCAGAATGAATGACGTCCACCTGCGTTCCAAAGGAAAGTCCGCGTGACTCAGAATCGCGTCCCTTCAGCAAACAGGGCCCATTTTAAGGGAAAGCACTTGACTCAGTAAAGGACTTAGTCCATTCTGAGATTAAGGGGAAAATACACAAGGTTGCGTCCCTCGCGCCGCTCGAGTCGCGTCTTCATTGGCAGGACAGAATCGCGTTACTCAAAGCCGCGTTTCTCTCTGCGAGTTGACGCCGCCGCGTCTCCCTATGGATTGACGCTGCGTCTCATCAAAAGGATTGGTTCTATCTGAGTTCTTATGAACTGATGACCGCGTCTCTCCATGAATTGACGCCGCGTCTCATCAAAAGGACTGGTGCCATTGGTGATTAAGAATCCAGTAATGGAGATGAACAGAGAAAGAAGAACTCTTTTCCTAAAAACTCTAAACAAATGCGTTCGGAGAAGAAGAGGTATCTCTCTGACTGTTGCCATTTATAGGCACAAGGATTCGCGAAGATATGCGGCGCGTGGCTCGATTAGTTCTGCAGCGAGTCATCTCTGCAAATCAGTTCAACAGTACAATGGCACAAGCAGACGATCGTCCACTCCTGGCTTAAAGCGCGTCCATGACAGACTAAAAGCAATCGGGGAGGTTTAGACTGTGTATCTAGACACTCAACACGATCAACTCTGGTGGCCTCAAAGAGTTCAACAGTACACTCACGAAGACCAACTCCAGATAAGATCAAATCCGGAGTATTAACAGTCCAGTCATAAAGGCGAATTCAGCTAGAGTCCAAAGTATTTCGAAATCCGTCTCAGTTAACTGCGGAATATCGAAAACTTTGGAGGGGATTCTGTAGGCTGTCTAAAAATCACTAAAAGACAAGCCATTAAAAAGCAGAGTTTCAAGTTCTAGACGCGTGGGCTCGACACCCGCGTCTCAACATCAAGGCGCGTGGGCTCGACACCCGCGTCTCAACATCAAGGCGCGTGGGCTCGACACCCGCGTCTCAACATCAAGGCGCGTGGGCTCGACACCCGCGTCTCAACATCAAGGCGCGTGGGCTCGACACCCGCGTCTCAACATCAAGGCGCGTGGGCTCGACACCCGCGTCTCGATTATAACCGCCCTGGTTATGGGGCCAGTCGCCGCCCACATAGCGGGGAGGTCAGCCCCTCGTTGTGGAGCGTTTTTAGGGGCACGTTCACCCTGAAACCCCTATAAATAGCCCGTCGCTATGAAGAAGGGGTCAGATTTTCTTTAGTTAGACGACAACAAGACAGAGACAGGAGAAAGAGAGCTAAACTCTTCAACAAGCTCGCTGCGTACGAGTTGTCCTTTGCCTACCTTCTCTTTGAGAGTTTTGGTAGACAAGAGCTGTGTTACTCCTTCTACCAACCAAAGAGAAGATCCCTGACGATCCGACGGTCATCCGGTCAACGGAGAATAAGATTCACTTCCACCGCCACACGAAGAACCCAGCATTAAACAAAGGGAGGATTCAAGACTCAACATCCTCCCTCCCTTGTAACTGGAAGGAAAATAGTTTTGTTGTAATTTTTCATCTGATTCAAGGAAATTTACAGCACCTCTTTTCTTTTTTTCCGGCGCGTACACTTATCTCCAATGATCATAATGTGCGGAAGATCATTCAACCACTTTCCAAAATATGAGAGGTTAAGGAAACCACCATGAAGGAGCTAAACAATTCCAAAGAGAAGGATTTCATGACATTCATGGGCAATTTGAAGACCCATGAAATAGAGCTCAAAGCACGAGAGAAATGCACAAAAGGAGAAGAATGTTGCATACAAGGCTTCTACGTTGAACAAATCATGCAAGAAGAGTGCAATAAACGCTACATGAGAAGATATGAAAAGTGAATCAGAAGATGAGATCGATACCACTAACATGTGTTTCATGGCACAGGCAACAACTCGTCAAAGGTTCAATCTGAACCCGCTCTAGATGATGCTGAAATTAGTTTGAAGAAAGGGCAATGACATTTTAAGAAGTAATGAAAAATATGAATGACTTAGAATTAAACATCTAAAACTTAAAAAGAAAATCATACTTTAACATCTAAACTAGAAATTATTAAAAAAAGAAGATTTAATTATTTCTCATAACATGATTAAAAGAATTTTGATTCATGATTAAAAAGGATTTTGATTCACACATGAACACATGTAACACAAAGAACACTAAGATTTCTTTTTTATCATTAAGAAATAAATGAGATGAAAAAGAAAATTAATGATTTAAACTCAACTTTGAGCAAATGTGCTTTTGATAAGAATAGATTAAAATCTATGTTTCAAAGGAAATAAATTCTAAAGAACATCACACATACTCCATGACATACACATTATGCACAACATATATGCTAAAGTGTACCAATGTACACATTGTGGCCGAAAATGTCACTTTCCAAGATTTTCTTATGATAAATTGAATATTGTAAAAAAAAAAATATTGAGTTGGCAATATTAACACCCATGGACCTAAAAAAAGTATGAGTGCCAAAAGGCACACTATTTCTCATGATGCAGGTGTGTGCTCTCTCAAGACGTAGAGAGGTGGTACCTTGATAGATTTACTCATGGGATATGAAGGGCAATTAAAATTTGGTCGCATCGCTATTAAGAACACAGAGTGAGACAGTCACCTTTGGAAACTACAACTTGGTAAGATCATTAATATTGGTAAATCTCTATATAATGTCTCTTAGAAGATGTTTCATTGATCATGTTTTTATTTGATCCCATAAGGACATTATTTTTTGTTATAAAAACTTTATTTTCATAATTGCTAAAGATTTCTCTCAATTTACTTGAGTTTTATTTTCAAAATACAAAAGTAATGTGTTTGATTTGTTTTCAAGTTTTACAAACATGTTCAAAGAGAATATGGTTACACTATTGTACATATTAGAAGTGATCATGATTGTAAATTTGAAAATAAAAGTATTGAAATGGTTTAGAATGAATATTGCATCAAACACACACTCTCCGCACCAAGAACATCTCAAAATAATGGTGTTATTAAATGAAAGAATCGTACAATACAAGAAATGGTACACATTTTATTGAAATATATGTTTTGTCAAAATATTTTTAAGGTGAAGCCATTGATATGGCATGTCATCGTGTTTTGATTCAACAAAATTTTGAAGAAAATTATATATGAACTTTATTTTCAAAATCTTCAAAAGTTTCATATTTCAATATTATTGGATGTAAATGTTTTGTTCTAAATATCAAGAATTATTTGAGTATATTTAATTCAAATCAAATGATGGTATTTGTCATTGGATATTCAACTTCTAAAGTTTATCGTATTGTTTAAATGAGCATTCTATGATAGTTGGAAGAAATTTTCTTTTAATGAGACTAATCTTTGAATCTAAGAAAAGATGATAATCAGATAGGTACACCATCGGATGCGTTGAAAAAGATGAAAGTTGTCGACTCTAATCAAGCAAGAGATTTATCAAAGATCATCTAAAGAAGAAAAATTTTAGTGACGTATAAAGAGGATTCATGATTAAATTTCAAGCTCAATGCGAATGTGGTAACCTAAATCTTTTATCTTAAATACTATCTGAAAATATATTTGATGTTGTTAAATGTGAGTTTTAGTTATTGACTTTGCTAGTTTCAAAAATGATTTCGTATTGAAAGTATTTTTCAAAATAGTTATATTGAGGAGGAAGTTTATATTGAATAACTTTCAAGTTTTAAAAAGAACAAACTTTTCAAATTATATTTTTCAAAGCTGTTTATGGTTTGAAGCAAGCATCTCATGAAAGACTTTCAATTTTTTTTAATGATTTTGTTAAGAGAAGTATTAATTGTACTAAATTTGTGATAATAATATACTATTTGTGTAAATTTTTATGGTTTACCTTTTTAATTGATCTTTATTGATAATTCATAATATATGCTAAAAATGTAAATTTTGATGTTTTACTTTCAAGCTTGTCCATATATATGTGTGTGTGTGTGATATAAGCTATATCTTGAACATTCATGATATACACACATATTTTTGAGAATATCTTCTTTTTATATAGATTTTGAGTTTTTAATATAATATATCTCTAATTTGTGCATATATTTAGGGAAGCGCTCTCAAATTTGCGAGGTATACTCATATGTTTGTAGTTGAAAATTCATTACATTTCAACATTTCTTTTCGTATTTATATTTTACATTCAAATGAATTTGAAGTTTGACATAAGCATTACTGTAATATTTTATCTTGATTTATTGCTTCGCACATATTGAGGGGGGGGAAAAATTCTTTATTTTAATAATGAGCATGTATGTCTTTAGTGAATTATATCTTGACTCTTGAAGGTTTTTATTCATTTTACTCCTAATATTGTTAATAAAATTTTTTATACTTCTTTGTGATGTATGACAAAAATGGGAGAAGAATTTTGGAGTTATTACCTTAAAACTTCTTGAGTAATTTGAGCATTTGGTTTATTTAATGGTTTGTCATGAAGAGTTTGTTATGAATATTGTTCAATGGATGGTTACATGGATATTATATACATGTGGACAAACTTTAAAATTAATATCTTGTGGATATGGATACAAATTTGTAATTTGATATAATATTTGGGCTAATATGAATATAGTTGTGAAATATTGATATCAAATTTGAAATTCAATTGATATATTATTATTTTTAGTATATGCATAAATTCTGAGAGAGTGTTATTTTATCTCACTCTAATTTTTGTGTGTGTGTATGTATAACTCCATAAGTTTGTCATCATTAAAAATAAGGAGATCATTGTCCCAAGGGTTGATGCTAACCTAAAGGTTAAATCAGCCTTGTGTGTTTTGATGATTCTCAACTCATGTAGTTAGTATAATGATCTTGAAATTAAATTTAAATATATAAATGTTATCTATCAAGAAACTATTCAACTAAAAATCATATTATGAAGCTCAAGCTCAACCAATACAAATTGAAGTATCTCTTATTGAAGATTAGAGCTAAAAGAAGTCGGATACATTCAATATTCTCGAAAGACTTCAAAGTATGAAGATAAAGAAGTTTGTATGTCTATAAGTCAAGAATTTGTGTTAAAGTTATAGTTATAGATTTAGTAGTTCAAACTTGATATACACACGCATACAACTTTTCATTGATAGTTAAAGAGGCTTTCAACTTGAATTTTGATTTATCGCAAAAAGTTTCAACGCTTTTTGATTTAAATGAGAAATAAATTTTAAAATCTTAATAAAATTTTGAAAATGAGTTTTAATGTTTGAAATATGTAGTGAAGTTGATTCATATATATTAGAGCTTAATTATAATGTAGGAAGAGAGAGGGAGGAAGTCGAGGAAGTCGACAACGAGGAAGCCAAGGCAAAGGAACAACAGCAGCAGACACCGATCGACGGGTGCACCAACATGCACAGGCCATCGCGACGACCGCCGGTCGATCGCAGAAGGAGCCGGTCGACCGCCGGTCGACCGACTGACATGGCCTAACTCTCGAGCGGCACGGTCGACCGGGACTTGGGTTGGTCGACCGACAGACGGATCTGGGCTGAATTCGGAAAGTGTTCTGAATTGGAAACGAGTCCAATTCAGAATCTGATTGCTCTAGGGTCCCTGGGTATAAATAGAGGGGCAGGGCCCTCTTCTATTGTAAGGCTTGCAATTGTATGATTATTGAATTAATAAAGAAATCTCTCTTCCTTGCCCCGAGGACGTAGGCAAAATTGGCCGAACCTCGTTAAATCTTGTGTTTGCTTTCTTCCATTGTTTTATGTTCTCGCTATTGGTAGTTCTTCTCTATTGCATCTGTGGCTTAAGGGTTCCTCAAAGTGTTTGTTGATCTACGCACAACAAGTGGTATCAGAGCATCCCAGGTTCATTGTGAGAGATCTGGTGATTCTAAGGGCATCTGTGCTGCTGGCGGAGGATCGGGTGTTGTGTGTCGATCTCGGATCAGCGTTGGGACTGTTGTGAGATCGTGTGTCTATCTCAAAATAGCGTGTGAAGTGCTCAAGGAATCAATTCAAGGAGTAAATCTATTCAAAAACTCATCTAGGGTTTCACGAGGAGGTAAAGATCCGATCTTTATCAAAATTGTTTTTTATCTAACTCGTTTGTTTCTGCATTACATTGAGGATATAATCAAGGAGATGGCTGAAGAAAGTACATCGGTGAGAACCCATGAATCCGTATCCGAGGATTGATATGGTGAAATTCAATGGCACGAAGAACTTTGGTATATGGAGGTGCGAGGTGATGGATGCACTGACGGCATCAAATCTCGAAGACACTCTACGATTGGAGAAGAAGCGAAACACAACACTGAAGAAGATCGAGATAAAATGAACCGATCAGTGTGTGGCTTAATCAGATCGTGTCTAACACAAGATATCAAATACCTTATGTTACACGAAACATCTGCGAGGCAGTTGTGGGAGATCCTAGAGAGAAATTATCTCACTAAAAGCATGAATTCAGACTACAGCTGAAGAGTAAGCTGTATGGTTTCAGATGAAGAAAGGATGCTTCGTCAATGAACACTTAAATCGCTACACAAAGCTTCTTACAGATTTAGTTAATGTGGATGTGGAGGTAAATGAAGAAGATAAATCGGTAATTCTCTTGAACTCTCTTCCTGCAGAGAAGTATGAGACTTTTATTTTAACTTTCATAAATGGTAGACATCCCTTAACATCATGAAGTGTCGTCTGCTCTAGTTAATTATGAGACGAGGAGAAAAAGAAAGACAGTCTTCTCAGGCAAGCACATCAGTAGAGGCATTAGCAGTAAGAGACAGAGGTTCATACTGGAAGGGCAAAGGTGATCGAGGGAGATCGAAGTCCAGGCCAGGTTATAAAGATCTGAAGAAGAACCAGTGTGCCTTCTGCAAAGAATTAGGACACTGGAAAGTTGACTGTCCAAAGGCCAAAGGGAAGAAGAAGAGTCAAAGACTGAGGCAAACCTTGCAAAAGTGGTCAGTACTCAAGTCAGTACCTCACAGGCAGGTGGATCAGACTCAGACTCATCGGTATTCTCATTCTCTGTCACTACTCCTATCATTGGCTACTCAGGAGAAAATGAGTGGATATTAGATACTGGTGCTACACACCATGTGTGCTCAAATAGGAATTGATTTTTTAGTTTTGAGAAGCTAGAGGATGTTCAGTGTTATAGGCGACGATCATCCATGTACCATAGAAGGTGTATGAACAATCCAGATCAAGATGTTCGATGGGATGATAAGAGAACTGAAAGAAGTGAGGTATATACCTCAACTGAAGAGAAACCTTATCTCTGTTGGAGCTTTGGAAACCTTGGGTCTTGTGGTATCAATAAAGGATGGAGTCCTCAAGATGATCAAAGGCTGATGGTGGTGCTGAAGGCCGTTCGTCAGAACAATCTTTAATTTGAAGGGTAGTAATGTTACAGGGCAAGTGGCTACTTCTACTGATTTAGATGAAGACTCAACCAGGCTATGGCATATGAGGCTGGGACACACAGGTGAAAGTCTTTGCAAGCTCTTGCAAGACAAGGATTATTGAAATGTGCTGGAACCTGCAAGCTGGAATTTTGTGAACATTGCGTCATCAGAAAAAAGATCAAGGTGAAATTCGGCACAACAACTCATTGCACGAAGGGGATTCTAGATTATGTTCACACAGATGTTGGGGACCTACCAAGACTGCATCAATTGGAGGTAACCACTACTTTGTAACTTTCATTGATGATTATCTAGGCGATGTTGGGTATATACCATGAAGCACAAAGGAAAAGTCCTAGAATTATTGTGAAGTGGAAGAAGAATTTGGAGAGAAGTACAGAAAGGAAAATCAAGGTCCTCCGTTCAGATAGTGGAGGGGAATATAAGTCAGATCCTTTCCTTAAGCTATGTCTTAATGAGGCATAGAAAGATACTTCATAGTGAGGAAAACACCGCAATAGAATGGGGTAGCAGAAAGGATGAACAGGACTTTACTAGAGAAGGTCCGTTGTATGTTATCTAATGCCAGTTTATTGAAGAATTTCTGGGCTGAGGCTTGGCATACGCTTGCTATCTTGTTAACAGGTTGCCTTCATCTGCGATAGGAGGGAAAACTCCTCTAGAAGTTTAGTGAAAAAAAATTGCTTCTGATTATGATTTGGTTAAGGGTATTTGGTTGTCCAGCCTATTATCATGTTAAAGAAGATAAGCTAGACCCAAAAGCAAAGAAGGGCTTGTTCGTCGGCTTCAAGAAGGGAATCAAAGGATTCAAGATCTGGGATTCTACGGGCAGGAAGTTAATTTTCAGCAGAGAAGTCACATTGATGAGGCTTCGATATTGAAGCCTAAGATCTCTCAGCAGGTGGAGATTATCAAGACCAAAGAAGTATCACAGCAGGTGGAGAATGATGCTAATCCACTATCTCTAGAAAGTTCAACATCTTTGAGGATCATGCCTAGGGTGACACAAGGTAATGATCAAGTAGCAGAATAGATGCTGATGTGGTGAGGATCAAGAACAGATCATGGGTGATGTTCCTGATCTAGTGCAGTTAGAAGACTAAGGAGAAACACGCGTAAATCAGGTTGGCTCACTACAGATATGGTTGTTGCTTATGCTCTTCCGGTCGTTGAAGAGGCTATCCCATCCATCTACAGAGAAGCTGAAATCAGTTCAGAGTCGAAGATGTGGAAAGCACAACATATATCTCAAAAACTTATTTTTGTATGATTTATTGAAATAAAATTTATTTTATATAAAGTGTTGAAAATTAAGTTTCATTGAAGAGCTTCGACAGTCCCTTTGGAACTATCGAAAACAAATATTCAGTGTGCACGTTTTTGTATTTTGAACAGAAAAGCTTTCGACAGCTCTTATGTTTACTTTCAACAACACTTTGCAAAAAGTTTGAGCGACTCAAATTTTCAACAGCCAATCAGAAATTTCAACTGCTTAGCATAAGCTTTCGACAGCACTTTCGACAGTAATTTATAGAAAATTTAGTCTGTCTCAGACTGGCTGAAATTTCGACAATCCTCTCAAACATTTGACAACTTCATAAAAGTTTTCGATAACCAGTGTAAAAACTTTCAGTTTTGAATTTCTAATTCTAAAAATATAGTAATTAGTGACCATTGAATTGCGATAGGCCTACACTAGCTTTCGACTGCTCATTAACTTTTTGCATTATTTTAGCAAAATATTTTATTATTCTAATTGAATTTTTGCTATAAATTTAGATCATTTGCAGAAATTGAACAACAATTTTTAGTGTTTATGAAGTTTTAAAAGCTTTACCACTTCAAATTTTCAAGTTATCCACAAAAGTTTTAGAGCTTTCATCTTCCAATTTCTTTTAGTTTCTTACTTACACAAGCTTGAGCCTCTAAATCTCCTTCTATAGCTATAGGGCTCGTTCATGAGAGTTATGAGAAAGTAATCGCTTGTTTCTTTATGATCGGAGTGCAATCGCATTTGTTCTTTATTTTTGGTTGTGAACCTCAAGTGAAGGAGGTTATGAGAAAGTAGATCTTGTGGGATCACAATTGTAGGAGTTGCGGATTCGAGTATTGTAGGAGTATGTAACACTCTGAAAAATTTTAAACTATTTTGCTCTACTATTCATGTATGTTTTGTATATCCAAGTGTGTGGAGTATTTGGATGCCTCATATCTGTGGATAAGTCTGCACAACAAGTAGAGACGATTTCAGAAAATTCAGCATCCAGAGTCGTGCACAGAGCATGCACAGATTTTGCTTGTTGACAGCTGATATCAGCTGTCGACAGTGGAGCCATGACAGTCGATCGCTGGATCGACCGCGAGCCAATAGAGACTGAAGACTGTCTAAGTTTGTTCACAACCATATATAGTTGTCGACGGCTAACACACTACTGTTGAAAGCCTGTCGATAAGTGATCGACAATTGCCTCAATGAAGACCTCGGAGTGACTCAGTTGTCGACAGCCCGTGTCCTACTGTCGACAGCCAAGGACATTTTTTCTTCAGAATTGACTTTTTGAGAAGAGGTTAATGGATTTTCTTCTTCTAACTTAAGTATTTGTGCTTCACGGTTTGGGTTTATGTTTGGACCTTAGGTCTTAATCCAATAAGAGAACTTGAGAGACTTAACCCACCTATATCAATACCCCTTTAAAGTTGATTCTTCATTTAGATTGAGATTTAGAAAGAGAGAGAAGGAGCTTGGGGATTTCTCTTGGTGCAAGATTAGCAAGGGAAGCCTTGCATCAAGGATCCTCCCGCTAGATCATCTCCCTCTTAACTTGTAAAGGCAAGTTTACCCTCTTGGTTCGTTTCACCGTGTTCTTGATGCTTTCGGTGACCCCATGAAACTAAAAAATATGATTTTTGTATGTAAGAGTCGTTAGATTCATGTGTGTTATTATATGTTCATGCTTGATTGATATATAGTATTAATAAGAATTTGAAGCAGTTGCATGAGTAAAATAATAATTTTTAACAGATCTAGAAAAGAGATAACTAAAAATATGATTTTAAATTTGATAATATGCTTAGATTTAATGATTTTATTATATGTCTATTAAGAGATTAGTAACTTTAAACCATATGAGTTTGGATTGATTCACATATATAAAAATGAAAGCTTTATGGATCTAGGAATCTATATATTAAAAATATGATTTTAGTTTACTTGCATGTTTAGGATCAAATGATTAATTACATGTTCATCCCTAGATGGATAGTTAGCATCCATATAAGTGTGAATTAGTTTGCATGTATAAAAATGTCAGTTATATGAGATCTTGGATTGTAATAATAAAATGAGATTTTTATCCTGCTAGAGTCATGCTAGAACCCTCCTTAGATCCCGATGATTTTCTGGAGGCTTGCATGATGTTTTGGATTGATGTTCGAACGATAATATTAGATAAGAGCCTAATAGGTTATTGTAAAATGAGTTATAGTTCCTCGATATGGAAATCGTGTGCGTGTGTGTCATACCCCGCTTCCCAAAATATGTGGACACAGAGTCGCGACGAGAGTTGGCGACTTATATACTCAAGAAGAATACCCCGCGTATACACGCTAGCCTAAAAATAACCCGAGTAAGCTATATAATTACTATGAAGAATCAACATCCCTGCAATTTGACATATAAATTTTTAACACAATGATAAAAGAGAATAAAGGAATAGAACAAGTACTGAGTCCAATGTACAAAAATTATGAAAGAATAGGAATAAAGAAAAGTATGAAAATACCGAGAAAGAATGATCAAGTAAGAGAACTTCGGCTCCTCAAGATGCCTGTGATTCTCTCTAAAGCACCTTGTCTACAAGATAAACATATATAGACCTGAATGTGTAATTTAGGGAGTCAGAACTCCCAATGTGTTAAAATGAGAGGAAGGTGCACATGCATATACAGTGAGCATACTATGAAAATATATAGTAGAATAAAAGTGAAATAACATGTAAAAACATAAATGAACAGTAATAATGGCAGCAGTCAGTACTAGAATCAGACATCTATAATATCATGCAAGTATCAGTAAAATACGGTCAGTTACAGTACAATATGAACAGTATTATTAATTATATCAGAGAACACCAATTGTCACATGCGGTAGGTGCATCCTGTATTACGCCTATTACATGTGTCAGTTGGGGTCCTATATTATTGTAACTAATAGAAAAGACTTTGTCCATGCTTTAAGTGGGTTCGGTATATACTCAGGATCACAGCCCAGACGCCTGACGCTGAACCAGGCTGTACCGCTAGGTACTACAATAATAAAACAGTACTCACTGTGAAAAACAGTGGAACAGTAATCAGACGGGATGTCAGTCATCTCCGAGAATCCTGTAGTGGAACCCTATCTCAGCTACGTAACTTGTATCCTAGGTCACCCAAAATACAGACGTTGTCTCTTCCATCAATTTCTCCAATTAAGGTGGTAAGTTATCTGTTTACATTATTATTATTCAATCAATACAGAGACAGTAACAGTACAGTATAATAGTAAATAGTAATCGTATACACGGTAAACAGTAATAATGACAATAAACATTAGCAGTAACCGTGTATACGATAAACAGTAAAGCTGTACATAGGGTTACGATCTAACAATACTTTCCCAGTAATTTTCAGTAACATGAAAAAATACAGTAAGATATTTTAACATTGATACCTAACTATGCAGTCCCATCTAGAATCAATCAAAATCTCGTCCATCTGTACTAGAGAGAGATCGATAATTGATCCATCAACTTATAGTCTGAATAACAATCACTGTGAATACGAAACATTGAGTCCAAGTCAAAGTATCTGATACAGTAAATCACAATATTTAATAAACCCATAATCAGTTCTCTCATTCCTGTCGATCTCCTGTAAGTATCAATATATCTATCCTTAAGTCACTGACATATCTGAAACTCAACATGAAGTACTCAATCTTATCTAACCAATTCTCATTATCCAAATACATCAAGATCATTATCCCACTCCTGCTTTAATCAAGTTCGATCTTAAGACCCTTAATACCAAAACGACTCAACTAAGTATTTGAACAATCCACCAGTTCAGACAAATTCAATTCTACACATATTTCTTAACTCCACGTCAACTCTCTCCAATACAATCAATGACAGATTTAAGACTAATATTCAATCTTTAATAAGGACAACTCCTCAATATCTATGTAATACCCGTCTAAATTAATCATCGAATAAAAGAAATCTCTGATAAATAACTCACATTGCAATAATAAAATCTAAAATTCTCATACATTAACATTAAATACACATCTAATCTATCATAATCAAAATATTCAGCTTTCTGATATTAAAATAATCCAGACTAATAATTTACTATGTATCTGTAAAATCCACCTTCTTAATTAATCTGGTCTGCTCTCAAATCTCAAGTCAAGTCTATTACCATTTAGTACACTTACCATTCCAACCATTAATGGATCCAATTAAATCAAATAATCCTAAAAATCAATAAATACAAATATTCACATCTTCATGACAAGGTACTAACTCCATATAAGTTAACCATCAACGATATGTCCAATCCATCGTCTATAATATGTCTATTCCTCCCCAGAATGGTAATAACAATTACTTAAAGAAAGTCTATTATATATTTATTTGAATCATCTACAAATAAACATAATTGATCACTAGCCATTAATCTTAACTAATCTGATGGATCCATATCATACACAATATCTCAAGGCACTAACACTCCAATCTATTAAAATTGAAACAATCACAGTCACATGAAATAATAAACAAGATGATCTCATTAGTAACTTCAATTATTTAATCAGGATTAATTAAAACACGCATGCAATTTAAAAACATTCAATAAATAACCGTCTAAAAATAAATGATAACAGTACAAAGAAAAAAACACTCACATGAAAATGATACGCTTTCGGGCTCAAATCGTCATCTGGTGCACTACATGAACCGGTACAGATCTCCAAATAATCTCATATATCGGTTGGAAATATGAAGAATAAATGTGAATATTTGAGTTGAATTATGGCGAGATCCATTGATTGAATCAATTGGATAATGGTTGGAGTGTGTTCTCCTTCCATTGGGGATGAATGTGGTATATTCACATGTTCAATTCCGACTTCGAATGAATGAGATATTCAAGTCTAAAGTTTGC